>JADLZN010004156.1:0-106888 GCA_018155175.1 Sinocyclocheilus anophthalmus
TATTATATATTACAAAATAACTGTTTTCTGTTTTAATATATTTTAAAATGTAGTTTTGTTACTCCCCTCGTGTGACCAAATACGAATGTTCAGCATCCATACACCAGTCTCTACAGTGCCGCATGATTCTCTTTCAGAATCCGAAACCATCTATCTTATTATTAGCAATGGTGAAAAGAGTGGTGTGCTGCTTAATATTGTTAAAAATGATACTTTTTTTTCAGATTAATAAAATTACCGTTTATTTTTTCTTGTTAATTAAATTTTAAGAAAACAAATACCTTTAGAAAATTGTTCCAAGTACGCATTACTGCCCTTTTGATCGATTTAATGCATCATTGCTGAATAAAGCTATTCATTTCTTCTTCAAAAATATATAATAATATTATATTCTGTATTGCTTTAATATTATATACTGTATATTTTTTAATACTAAAATCCCACAGGTTCATAGAAGTATTTTTGTGGCTACACGCATGACCCGACATGAGCAACTCTCATTTCACTTGTTCTTGCAATGCTGTTTTTATGATTATTCCTCCAACCATTTCCAGAAGGGGAACTCCACATAGGAGAGGTAAACCAATCCAACAAGGGAAGCCTTTCTTTTAAGGATCACTAAATCTTGAACGTAATTCTATTCCCACAAACTCTCTGTCCCGCATCATTGCAGAGCGTCCCTGTGGTAAGAATGTGATTGTAAATAATTATGTGCATTACATGCCGTTACACTCGGCACATACACATACTTGTTATTTCTATACAGCACAGCGAATTGTAAACCGGCTGTTTGTCGTAAATTCACCAAGAAGCGAGATAAAAAAAGTTACAGATGGAACTTCATGATCTCGAGACGAGGGAGTGCTTCATAAATCATACATCACAAAGTGATGGAAATAGAATGTGTATTGTTGTAAATGGTAGCAGAGAGACTCTTTAACGAGGAGGGGATGGAGATGATAGCTTGCACTGGTGAGCATGTTGGATCGATTACTATGAAGATAGAATGACACCATAACCAACATGCAGTAGATGCCTCTGTTTGTCAGGATCTTTAAATCAGGCCAAGGTAACCAACATAAAGATCAATGGTCTCTCTCTATGTGGTTGACTCTCTCTAAACCTGTCAAGCACATATCTGGGTCATATTTCACCCTAAAATAAAAAGAAAGAAAAACTTGTATCTTGAAATATGAATTTATTATTGTGTATGAAGCTGAATAAACAAATATTTTAAAAGATACGTATGTGCGAATTCAGGTTAATTGGACTGTTTTTTCCCCAGCAACTCTTTAAGGGGTCATGAACTGAGAAATCTAAATTCACTTGATCTTTTGACATATAAGAGATCATTGTGCTATAAAAACATCCTATAATTTCAGAACTCAAAATTTCAGACTCACTTGTTAAGATAAGCACCGTCTCCGCAGAAGATGATCAATGTCTGCTTCTATATCGCTGTCTGTTTAGCCCCGCAGGTCTATGCAGAAACCAAACGATAAAGATGCTCCAAAGACAACAAGATGCTGTGCAGTGCAAAGTCGTGGAAAAACAGTCCTTGCATTGCCTTCCTTCTGATCCCAACATTAGAAAAGAGTGGATGAAGAGCTGGGAGTGTGGTTTTTAAATGACAATCCTGCAGACCACGTAGAAAAACTTGGTCCTTGTTCACTTCCATTTTACCACGGCAGTTTCGTTTACAAACAAGGCACAATTCGACGTGGGATTTTCAGAAAGACTGAAAATAAAAGATGATGTTTGATAATGATTGATGATGTAAATATAATGGTCATAGTAAGCTGACAAAGAAGTTGCTGTGACTTTACAGTTTGTATTTCATTATGAAAAAAAACTTTAAAAGTACAGGCGGCAAAATGTCTTTGATATAGATTTGATGTTTACTGGTGCATGATAACATCCTTCCTCTAAAAGAGGATGTTTGTAGCGTGAGGGCGGAAGAGTGTGACTACGACTGTCCTTGATCCTCTTTGTTAATAACCCTCCATTTTCATACTTTGCCAAGCACCTGTCAGCAGGTATGAAATGAGAGTGGCATTTTACCTGTTGCTGCAAGACTCCCAAACAGGCCGTTTACCTCCCATTACCACCCAGCCTCAACCTTTTCCCCTCCCTCACAACTGCAGTGTTTTCCTCTGTAGCAAGCATCAAGAATGCTTGCACGCAAAATATTTACCAGAACATCCAGCTACTTTTGAATAGTTGTCAATGGAGAAATATATAGATGTCGTTTCGGCATCTACCAGCAGGGGCTAAATGCTGAAGTTAACCAAACCAATGAAGCCACACAGCAATTAGCCACAGCTAATTATGGCTTTGTCTGTGACCCCTTCCACCACCCTTCTGGCTCCCTCCATAATCTGTTCAATTAAAACCAACAGACTGCTGGAGGAATCCCACAGTCATAGGACATTTCCATTTCAACAGATACATTTCTGAGAGTAATGAAAGAAACATTTTCAAGATAAGCAGCAAGGTTGAATAGACTCACCAACACCACTTACACAAGTAAATATCCCGTATACCCAGTTTGTTTACCCTGGGTGGGCAAACAAATTATACACCATTTGGCCTTTCTGAGTTTCTGAAGGAGATTCAGGCATATTAAATTATATGTATAGTTTAATTCAATAATGTATAATTGAAAATAAATTTTATATATATATAGTAAATCTTTTGTCCCACCCCATGCACGCCATCATTCACCAGCCACCTTAACACACTAGTATATGAGATTTATGGTGTCAAAATCTGTAGGGCTCATGTTACAGGCCTCATAGAATTCCTGCTTCATTCTGGCTCTTAGGATAAGTGGGAATGTAGTTATGTCAACAGACGTGTCTTTAACGGACATCTGACAGCACATACATGGCACAAAAAGAGTCATTTGGGAATACCGGAAAAGGAAACCATTTTATGACCATGCTAATATCAAGGAGGTCTATAACACTGGAAAAAGCTGTCCGTTAGTGTTCAAATTCATCTCAAAGGCAGTTGCTCGGGGACATTCAAGGCAGGACATTCAAGATTGTTTAGATCTGAGCTGTAACGTCACAGGCAGCAGACAGAAAAAATAGTAGTACTTAATAAAGTAGTATTAAGGCTTTTTAAATGTTTTTGAAAGAATTCTCTTTCAAAAACTGCAACCAAACTGCTTTTCAAAAAGCTCACCAAAGGTGCATTTATTTGATCAAAATACAAAAAAAAAACGTAATATTGTGAAATATGACTTACTAATATAAAAGAACTTTATTTTACAATTGTGAAAACAGTTTTTTACTGCTAAACATTTTTTGGACCTGTTATATACTACCAGTTAGTTGTTACATTTTCTTTCTTTTTCTTTTTTAATTCAGCAGTGACATTGAATTGGTCAAATCTGGCTGTAAATAGTCACAATGCCATTTAAAAAAGAAAAGATGCTCTTTGCAGACAGAAGGCAGTTAGCATGGGCCTCAACCAGCCAAACTTTGAACTAAAACAGGTTAGACAGGTTAAACTGCTAGCAGTTCTTATGGTGAAAACTAATCAAGATAAAATGCTTTGAAACAATATTACAGTCATAATCTAATTCTCAAATCCCATAATATATAAAGTATGTTCATGTTGCTTTAAATAAGCGTGACAACAACTAGGCTTGTTCTTGGATGCTTGGCCTCACGGTTGGGACAATTTTAGATAATGATGTCTGAACTGGAGGCAGTTAATTAGTCAGCCAGTGGTATGTTAATCTATGTATCTGCAGAGACCACATTGATATCTCCAGCTTTGTAGATGTAGTGAGAAGTGATGTGCTGGAGATACATTCCACTGCAGATATGAGATGTGTTTTGAGGTTTCTTTAACACAACAGTCAAGGTCTGGTAGTTGGTCTCAGATCAGTGCACGATGAAGTGTTGAGAGTGAGATGCTCAGCATATCAAGCCACACTCATGTCACGAACCGCTAGCAGACGAGAGAGCTGCTGACTTCAGAAAAGGCTAATCTTCTCAACCTCATGGCAACAAGTCTTATCACTAACACTAGACAGCAAATGTTAGATGGAGAGAGTGAAAGAACGAAAGACACAAAGAAGAGTCCGAGCAAGCAAACATGCCACAGGGGTTTGTATTTTCAGGCATTTGCTCACAGATCTACAGAGATTAATGATAAAGTCAAGGATCTCAGGCTTTACTTTTCACGTGTTCTCACTTGGGGAATTTCTTTGAGCCAAAATGAGGAACCTCCAACATAATAAGAAATGTGTTGTGAGTAGAGCTTTCAAAAACATTTCCATTTTTCCATTCTGATAATCCCACATTATTACCTCGCTTTCTTCTCATTGTCTTGTGCAGAACAAACGGCTCCGCACCCTACGCCCTTCCCAAGTAATCTCCGTAGGAGAATGTGTATATAACTTGTAACATTGATGAACATAGTTAGGAAAGCGGGTGTTTTTGTTTTATTATTATTCAACAGCTGTATTTAGCACATCTCGTCCCACAAGCTAGGGTATTGCTATGGTGGTATCATAGAATTGCCTCCTCCTTGCAGCCACTGCCACGTAGCTCCTAACACTAGCCTGATGGAGTAGAGTATTAGAGTTATCGCTCGGTGTATGCTCCTCTGAAAAGAATACTGTTTTTGAACGCTTAATCCTTCGACAGCTTAAAACATAATGTATATACGCATTTTGTCGAAAACAGCACCCGGCACAAACCGAACCGGTGGGGGAGGTGGGGAGCTTGTAAGACCCGACCTGCACCCACAGGATTATACACACAGTCCAACTGGGAAGGACTAGCTTAACCGGCAGTCTGTACCACACCATCAATGTAGCTATGCTGCATCAGAGATGCTTGGCCAAGAGAATGAGAAGGGGAAACTATGTGAGAGTAGTCAGGGACCGGCCGAAAAGCACGGAAAGGGGGAAAAGAAGAAAGGACAGAAACTTAAGTCCAGGAGGACGACGACGATAGGAGAAAAAAACCACGAGAGAGGGCAGCCATGGCCGGTGGTGAAGGAGCGAGACAGTCTAAGTAAAAAAACTGCCGAGACAACCACCCACGGAATTGCACATCAGCAATCGATCGCACCTCGCAAATCCGGGGACCCTAAATGACATATAGCTATGGCCGCAGTACTGAGATTCTGAAAACAAGTAACTATGATAATGCGAGGAGTAATTTGAATACGTATTAACACGAAATTACTGGGGGATAGATGGAGGGGGGCAGAGTTAGCGGGGCCGAGTATGGGAAGTAAGAGGGGGAAGTGGGAAATGTCTCAGCTCATTTTTGTTACTGATTGTAGGGGGCGGGGGGGCAGGGGAAACGGCGCTGTGGTAAACCTCGGAAGACAGCGGGGTCCGGCGGACCGCACGCACGAGGTTCTGCTGTTGGCGGGTCTTATGCCGGTTACTTCGCACTCTGTTTTTGGTGCTACAGATTTATTTTGGGCCTCACACCACTATTCAGAGCCATGATACTCACTCATAGGGTCCGAGGGTTCGCTGGCTTTGTATCTTTCCATGGGCCATCGGAACGGAAGTTGATACTAGGCCAGCGATGGCTGTTGGAATGCTCGATGAAGAGGGGCAACATGGCCGATGCTTCCTAGTTGCTATGCTCTGCCTTGTTTGGGCACTGTTGTGCGCTGATTAGGCAAAAAAAGACCATGCAGATAACATCAGTGCAGAGGAGAAAGGCGAAAAGCGGCGTATCGAAGAGCAAAGGCAACTATCGGTCGTCCTAAGTACTCCCACGTGCTGGGATCTCAAAATGCAGATTTCCTCTTCCTCTACATAGCAACTTCGCCCGCGGCGAGAAGAGACACTATTAAATGTAAATAGACAGAGCAGCAAACTGTTGACGCATGTATTTCAATTAAAAAACCAAAGCGCAAACATGCTAAAGCTAACCGTTTTAACCACAGTCACAGCTTGTTTGAATATCGAAAAGTCAACTGTGGGTGTAATGCAAGGATATTTACGAGTCATTAAGCAGACTATATATAGTCTAAATGTCCTGTGCATGTTTTAGGGTTAGTTCTTGTGAAGGGGTTGCCAACTTTCTATACAGCACATATGCATGTGAGATTGATGCCTGCAGCTAGAAAAACAATCACTCCTTGACTGAATGAAGTGCTGAAATGCATACTACTTCATTGCATCAGTTAAAAAAAAAAAAAAAATCATTTTAAATGTTATACTGAAGGGCTAATTTAGTTTCTGTCCTCTACACTAGAGAATTGTGAATGTAAATAGTGGAAGATGAACAGAGAGCAGTGTTGTTATTCTTAAATAAAAACTGTCAAAAATAGTTTTCGGTAATTGAAATAAAACGGAAACAAAATAAAATGTAAGTATTAGCTGAAAACGTAAATAACTGAAATAAATAAGCTGAAGTACTAAAATGACTAAAACAGAAATAAAATCAAAGCTGAATAGAAGTATGTTACAAAATCTACTAAAAAACTGACACCCACTAACAAATAATAATATTAAAAAAAAAACTGGAAATGTAAAAATAATATATACTTTTAATATCACGTAAGTGCTATGATTTAAGGGTTTTTGTATCGATGCAGTAAAAGAAGAACCATTTTGGGTTACCCAAAGAACCCTTTTGTTTTTTCAAAAGTGTGACGAATATTTGAATAATTTAAAGAACTTTTATATTATAAAGGAACTTTTGTGCATGGAAATGTTGCATGGATGTCAAAGGTTCTTCAAGGAACCATAGATGCCAATAAAGAATCATTATTTTTTTAAAGTGTAAAGATGCTTGTCATCCTATCGGTGTGCGTTTAAAGTAAGTGTTTGTGTCAGTGTGCATTTGCAGTCACCCAGCTGCCTGATAGCATGCAGGGATCCGAATGTGTGATGATTAGAGAGTGGATCTTATCTTATGCACAGGGGCACGATTCTGCTTTTGTACTGTGCCAAACCCCCTTCTTGCCCACCTGGGCTGGGCTGGACCTCCTGCAGCTTGGACGACCGCCATGTGTTAGACTTCACTGGTTTGGAACCGCTGCGGCATCTCTGGTTTAAACTGAGGAAGCGAAGGGGGAAAAATACTCTCTTTCATATCTCAAAGCACCAAGACAGAATTACGCACCAAGCCAGCACACACACTAAAGCCACATCTCCACATGATCAAACAGATGACTGATTGCACAGGCCTCAGGGGAATGAGAGAAGGGGGGGGATAAAGAATGAAATGGGTGGTGGTTTTGCAAAGAAGCTTTGCACCTCAATGACATAAAATCTGTGCGTAAGAGTGTGTGACAAAGAAGGCAGTGAGACAGAAAGGTTTTGATTAGAGAGCTGTTTGTGGTTTTGGGTGCATGGGTGTGTTAGATTGGAAGCTGCCTCCATTATACGGAAAGCAACGTGAAGGCAAAAGTCAGAAAGAGAGTGGAAAAAGAAACAAGACTATGTCCATAAATGTGTGTAGAAACTAAGCAGGTCCTGTGGGGGGCGCTGTAACCGTGTCTTGGGAATATGATGTAAACCTTATTGTCTTCTTACATGTGAGCTAAATATAACAGTTTCTTCCTAATACAAGAATGGTTAAAGTTAAAGTATGTAATTTGGCACCACTATAGTTACCAAAGGAAACTGCAAAAATAATGATTGTTTTTAAACAAGTTCCCAAACACTCTGTCTCCCAATGGTTGGGCAAACAAATAGTCCCACCCCCAAATTCATGCTATTGGTTGAGTTGCATTTTTAGGTGTGTCTTGAACAGTTTCTTCTTAATACAAGAATGGTTAAAGGTAAAGTATGTAATTTGGCGCCACTATAGTTACCAAAGGAAACTGCAAAAATAATGATTGTTTTTAAACAGGTTCCAAAACACTCTGTCTCCCAATGGTTGGGCAAACAGATAGTCCCGCCCCCAAATTCATGCTATTGGTTGAGTTGCATTTTTAGGTGTGTCTTGGTGTTCAAACCAAAAGAGCAATGTTTTAAAAGTGCCAGACACTTGTTGGGGTTTTTAAATTTGTTTTGGTATATTAAGTTGGGATAAAAACATATTTTAATATTTTATCACCTTTAACTATTCAGATTTGTTTTACCTAAATGCTGAAATAACAGACTGTACTAAATAACTGAATTAATAAATCAAAATAACTCAATTACACGTGCCATCTCTCATTACTAACAAAACCACTGGTGATCATTATGAAACATGAACTGTACTGACCGTTACCTTTAGTTCTGAAATTCAGCTGTTATTTCCTCAAATAAACTCTTGAGATGTGAAACACTGAGTTTGTGCAGCTTGTCTGGAAATTAGACACTGGATTTTATCATCACAGCAAACCACAAGTGGTGAAACTCAGCAACATGGTCTGGCGCTCCTCAGGGTTATGTCCGCGGTCCAACTCTGTTCTCACTCGTCACTTCTTTACTGCAACAAACACATTACTAAATGAATCACTGATTGACACAGCAGTCACAAACAGTTATGAGGCTGTGGCCAAAAATGATATCACAGAAGGCTTAACAAGAATTCAGACTAGTTAATGAGTTCACACGACAGTCCATATGCAAAAAGATTTTGTGTTTAGTGGGCTACACATTTAATTTACCTTACCTAGTACAAAAAACACTAATCCACCAAATTTCTATGCATTTCTGAATCCAAGCATATAAGTTAACTCTTCAACTTGACCTCATGAACATAACACAGAATCGAAATCACTCAGATCATAAACGCTTCAATGGATTGGCTGCAGCAGCGAAGTAAAAAAAAGTACCAGTTTCGCGGCACTCTCACCAACACATTAAACACCATTAATGTCTGACTAAACTTGTACTCATATTTTACCTAACATGCATTAAATCTATTTAATATATCATTATAGTAAATATTATTTATAGCTGGTATTTTTAATGCTATCTAGAGTCATATGTCATATATGAACAGATTTATTTTGTTGGACTGTACTTTCACTGTTATCTCTACTGTATTGCATTTTAAAATCATAGCAGCTGGCAGCGTCAAGTTATAATTTCAATATACCTAAGCTTTTTTCTCAGAAGGCACTGTGCCATCACTTTTTAACACCACCTACTATGCCCATATTATATGTGTATATGAGGTAAAGGGAGAAAAGATTTAAAGCATTACAAAGTTAATGCAGGAAACCTTCTGCTTACTTTGCATCTGTCAAACTGTGTTTATATATAGGTGTGTGTGTGTTTGATTAACACATTTATGTTTAATCTAATGTTGCGAGCAGGTTTCTCAACTTGTTGGCTTTGATTGTGCCCTTTTGCACCTTACCCTGAGTGCTCCCCATGGGTTAATGCTGGGAGGTTACAAGTTCCCTCCTCTTTTCTCTCTCTCCCTCCCTCCCTTCCTCTCAGACTCTCGCTCCGCTCTCTAGCTCCTCTCAACTGAGTAGACCAAAGACCGACCCTTACAAGCACCACACAGGTTTATCATCACCAGAGAGAGCACAGAATCAACAAGGAACGGTCTTTCAAACACCATCAAGAAAAGAGATCTTGCAAACTCAGTCAGTGAGTTCTACCATGAATGGAAAACTTCACGTATGAAGATGAAACTTGGACTAAGTGGATTAAATTGATCTGCATAACTGGTAATCTCTCATCTGACACGCTCTCATTGACGTGAACATTCAGGAAAGGAGCATTTCCAAAGCCTTTTCTTTTTAACCCTACATTTATTGTAAAGTGATTTGGAGACTGTAAGTACCTGATCATGGCTGAGGAGAGACTTATTCACCTGTTGAATACAACTTGGATGGTTTTTCTCATGCAAGGTTAGTTAGCTTGTTGTCTTTTATACTCTCTCACTTTCATTCTAAATGAAGCATTTCAAGACACTATTTAAAATACTAATAAATATTTTAATTAAAAAAAATAATGAAAGCGCATGATCATACGATTGATACATTTGAATCATAAAATGTTTTTTATATTGTGACCCCACAAAAAAAAAAAAAAAGCTTTTGGAGTCATACAATGTCCTTTTTACCCTCTAAAACTAACTGGTGCTTTAAAGCAGGAGTTCTTAATCCTGGTCCTGGTCTCCCTTATCTGACACACCCAATTCAGGTCTTGGAGCCTCTATTAATAAGCTGATGATATAAATCGGGTGACTTAAATAAGCGAGATATCCAACTGTGCAGTTTCTTCCGACCAGACTGAGAACCACTGTTAGTAGAAACCCCCCCAAAAAAAGTTTAAAAAAAAAAAAAAAAAAAATGCTTATCTGAAGAACCTATCAGAAACATACCTATGATTAAGTTTTATGGCACATTTGAAAGAATGAATCTTATGTCTTATGGTATTCATGTAAATGCAAATAATCACAAATCTGAATTATGAGAATCTTAAGTATAAACTAGCTTAAGAATGGCTTATTGTTAATGTGTGAAAGTATGAGAGCTGCCAAGCAAAACACCTTCGTTATCGAGACCAACATGTCTGAGCAATTTCTACTGTATCAAAGTTATACTGCTTTTTTTTTGGTCTGGATTTCATAAGAGTAATTAAGATCTAAAGGATGACAAACAGCTCTCAAGGAAAGGTTCAGTTAAAGTTTTATAGGTAATTCCAGTTTTAATTAACCTTAATAAAACCTATGACAAAACTAAACTTGTCCTTAAATTGTTAAAAGAAACATGCAACTCGCACGCTTACGTTTCTGAATACTTAAGCTGATGTTGGTGGGACATTTGTGCATGTGTAAAACATACAGTGGGCTAAAAAATGCTTCTGGTTTGCATGCAAATGATATAATCAAAATATAAATTGAAAATGTTTGAATTGAAGCCCATATTCTTAAAAAAAAGTTTTTGCAGCACCTTCTTATCAACTACTGTATTTTCGCTATATGTATGGTCTACAAAGTTCTTTTGACATGAAAAAAGTTCTTGATGTTACATTTATAGGTTCTTCAGATCAGCATGTCCGTTTCTGGCTTCTTTAAAGCACCACACAGATGGTTTTCTAAAGAAATAAAGAATAAATGTCAGTTCAGGAACTTTAAAAGGTTCTCCAATGGCATAAGGTTATAACTTTCATTTTTAAGAG
This sequence comes from Sinocyclocheilus anophthalmus, assembly GCA_018155175.1. NCBI lineage: Eukaryota > Metazoa > Chordata > Actinopteri > Cypriniformes > Cyprinidae > Sinocyclocheilus > Sinocyclocheilus anophthalmus. The sequence continues at coordinate 11,072 of JADLZN010004156.1, forward strand.
TGCACAAGTAACAGAAATTTGGCTTGTTCTCCAGGAAAATCACCGTAAGTTAGTCAGGTGAAGTTGAAAGAGCTTTAAATATAAATAGCAAAGAGTTTGGCTCGACACTGTGATCTTACTCTCACCTATCCCCATGCACCACTCTTTTTCACCTGTCAGTCTCCTCCACGGGCCCCGGACCCCCATTTTTGTTCCAGGCTCTTTTAAAGTTAGCAGGGGTGTAGAGGAGACCATTGTTTCCTGTGAAAGCAGATCACAGCTGTGGAACTAATGCCACCATTAAAATAATGATTAGAGTAACAGGCCAGCGCCATTAACGACCCCTTCTGTTCGTATGCCATTTAGAGCCTGTTTTTCTTCTACGCTCCCGTTCCTTTCAGTCAGGGATGGTTAGGGTGATGAAGAAAGCAATTGGCTTCTGTTCTCACTATCAGGCCGCCTACAGAACGAGAGAGAGGGAAAGACTGGTGCAATTACACCCACCTCCAATGACTCATGGCAGTTACCCATGACCTCAGAGGTCAGTATGTGTGCATTTATGTGCCTGTACGGTCTCTTTTCTTACAAAACATGAGCTTCTTTCATCAAACAGCGGAATTAAATCTGTGAAAATGATTAATATCATGCCCATGCGCTTGATTAATCTGCCAAAATAGATGCTAAATGCAACAATGTATTGTAGTTGGCTGTTATACTTTGTCTACTTTGATTTAAAGTGGAAAATTATTTAACACAAGGTGATTTTATAAAAGGTTACGCCTCATCATTGATTAAAAAAAGCATGAAGGCTTTCCAGTATTACAAGGAATCGCCACCATAATTTTTCCAGCTGTTTGGCATTGTCTGCTCCTCTCATTCCACCGTTGTAAAAATATGTCTGCTTTGAGATGCATGAGTAATATTCATAAGCAAACGACATGAGAGAAAGGCTGTCAGCCATTTATAAATAAAAGGAGGCCCAGTGCTTGTCAGAGAGACTTTCACTGATGCACAACATTTCAAAATCATCAATCAGCTATAGCATAAGATCACACCAGTTACGGTCTCGTTAACTGATTTGGTATGTGGTCAGTAACAGGTTGGATTACTGCATATGGTTGACTAATGTTGGTGAATTAAAAAAAAAAAACTTTTCCACATTTTGACATAACATATCCCATATACATGATATGTATAATATACAATACTATTGAAAAGTTTGAGGTAATATTTTAATTTAGATACATTCATAAATGACAAATGTATAAATTCTTAATTTATAAAAGTAAGAAATGTATTTGTTTATATAGCAGGGAAATGTCCCCCCAACTTTTTTAACTTGATCAAAGACAGTACAGTAAGATATTTAACGGACAGATTACTCTATGATCATAAATGACTCTATTTCTATTTTTTTCAAGCTTATTTACAACAAAATCCTGAACAATTTTCTCATGGTTCCACAGACAATATTAAGCAACGCACTGTGGTTACATGAGGATAATAAAAAAAAATCTTGTAGCCTACAAATCCGCAATATTACCATGATGTTTCTAAAAGATCAGGATCACTGGAGTAATGGTGCTGAAATTCCAGTTTGCATATCCGGTATACATTAAATTTTAAAATATATTGAAACTGAAAACAGGTTATTTTAAATTGTAATATTATTTCAGAATATTACTGATTTTACTGTATTATTTGCACGCGAAAACGCATATTATATGCCACCAAACACTTGTGTATCATATGCACGCCAAAGTCCATTTTTGCATATAAATACCACGAGTTTTTGTTTTTATTTGGCGTACTATTTATTTATATGCATTTTCATGAGACTGGGCTCACAAAATCATACCATCATTCATGTGCAAGTGATATTAGATGAAATGATTAAATATCACTGAAATAATGCAGTTTTTTATTAGGGTGGAATTTGGCATGACACTTACTGAAGTTAAAGTTAGTGTAACACAGTAAGATAATTCGAAAAGTTGTGTTCAGATCAAGGTCAGAATTTCAAAAAGTGAACTGCATTTCTGCCATAATTTGCCTTAAAGGGGTCATATGACGTTGCTAAAAAAAACATTGTTGTGTATTTGGTGTAATGAAATGTGTTTATGCTGTTTAAGGTTCATAAAACACATTATTTTCCATATACTGTTCATTATTGTTTCTCTTCTATGCCCCGTCTTTTTGAAACGCGTAGATTTTTACAAAGCTAATTGGTCTGAAAAGCGAGGTGTGCTTTTATTGGCCAGCTATCCAGTGCATTGTGCTTGGCCGAATACCTCAAGCGTGAGATGGAAATGTTACGTCACTCACATACTGTTGATGCCGTGTCCTGCCGGAGCGACGAGATAAAAACATTAACCCATTACAAACGAGGCATTTGTTGCATCCGGTGTGGACATAATTACTGATTATAATTACTTATACTTTTTACACGCTGTGGCGTGAATTCGCGCTGCGTAAACATAAAACCATTTGTGATCGGAGAAACGACAAACACCAAGCGCTACTCTAACACACTGCTCAAAACTCGTGTTTGAATCATCAGTGGCAAAAACTTTAAATATGAAAACATACTTACAGGCTGTGAGTCAGAAGCGCCAGACTGTCTTTGCAAAGTTGGAACTGCCGCACTTTATAGAAACAAACACGTCATTGTAGCTACTCTCCCAGGAAACAGTGCTCGTCCTCCGCAAAATGCGTTGCACATATCTGAATATTTGGGTTGAAGTGTTCGGGAACAGTGTTGTAAATACAACTTACCCACTGATTTCTAGTTGTGTCCTCTTTTGTAAGACCAAACAAAGTAGTTTAGCTTTTGAAACACAGCGTCACACACGGCGGGGTAGAGTGGGCGACGGCCGGCAGGCTTGTGGCAACCGGCTGGACTCCGCTTCGTCCATGGTGACAGCCGATCCGGCGATCCACAGCACTAAGTTGATGTATCTCCTCAGCGACCAGCACGGATCAGCTCCAGCATGATGAAGCAGATACCGTCCTCTTTTGGAAGACCAAACAAAAAACAAAGTAGTTTCGCTTTCACAAAGAAACACACAGCATCTCCACAACATGGCGGCAGCAACATACTACAGTGTGAATCAAAGTTACGCCTTCTTTCTTTGCGTGAACATTTGGGCGGTGTTATGCAAATCTTACCACATTTTGACGTAGACATGTGGGGGCGTGTTTAGAACGAGCCGTTTTAGGTAGGCACAGTTGACTCTTAACTTTTATAAAGAACACCTCTTTGGATTTGAGACTTTAGTCTTAACAACTTCAGGGATCTTATCTATGCACAATCATCTTGTAACCTCCAAAGAGAAAGAAAATTTTTTAATTGCATCATATGACCCCTTTAACACTCCATTAATAACCAAATACGTGTTGTTTTTGATTAGGCTAGCAAGATATTGCATTAACTAGATCCAAATACCTCACAGAACTAAAAAAAATATATATAAATTAGGGATAAGTACTCAGGAGTTCTGCTGGTTAGTCACTATCAGTGATGTTGAGTTAACCCTAGGGGAAACCGTTAGTTTGAGGGAGAAGCTTTCTCATAATCCCTTATCTAAATGAAAACAACTGCTAGATTAAGCAGGTTTAACGTTCATGAAAAGACAACAATGCTGCAGAATTGTAAGGAAGTTGAGTTAAGAGAAGAATTCTGGGGGGAAAAAAGCACACATACACCCACCATTTCTTACATAGATGGAGATATAACTGCTCTGTACACAAATTGTATTCACATTTACTTGCACGTATCAACAGACAAACATATTCTCCTACTCTTTTCATAAACATATGCACAGCAACACAAGCGTTCACACACCTTTGTTGCCCCTAGCGCTCATATGCATGCACACACATGCAGACTTGACTCTTTATAGGAAACTTTACCTTCCTGTAACTGTACTTCATCAGACAAAAAGATTGTGACAGAGGGAGAGGGAGAGGAAGCAAGGAATCTGAGCTCTATCCAAAGTAAATGAGGTGTAAATGGGAGTTTTTTTCATCAGGGAGCAGTTATCAAAGCAGGGGCCGGTGGGAGAGAGAGGCGGATGAGCGGCACAAAGGCAGCTAAACATTGAAAAGGGGCCATTTCATGCATGTGGCAATACTGTAGTACAGTGATGATGGTAAAAAGCATCTGCTAAAAGCATACATTATTATTTATTATTATTATGATCCAAAAGTCTGAGAACACTTAGAAAATCTTTTCTTTCTTTTTTTTAAACATGGAAATAAATGAAGGTTTAGGATTTTGAAAATGTAAAATAAAGTTATGATGTAAAATGAAGAAATTTTATTAAAACAAAATACTATAAACGAGGCTAAAATACAATAAAAATGTGAAATTATTAGTATTAATTAATAATTAACTGGTATTAATTCTAATAGTATAATTAGTAAATATAATTTTTTCAGTTTGACTTTAAAACAATCTCTAATAATTTATTAAATTAACAAATAAGCAAACCAGAAGCATTTACCTTGTAAGTGATTTATATAACTTTTCAATTTCATTAACGTTTACAGTACGAGCTAATAAATAACCACTATTAACTCTAATAAAAAAAACCAAAAAATTACCAAAAAAAAAAAAAAAAACTTACTAAAAACTTCAATATAATTCCAATGAAACCTCAAACATTTAAAAAATAAGGTTCAGAAGTGATGAAATTTAAAATGAAAATTTAAAAAAAGTATATGACTGATATTAAAATAACACTGGTTTGGCGTGACTGAAAATGAGGCCATGTGTACAGTCTGTTGAATATTTTGGACTTTCAACTAGACTTTTTTGTCCTTTGGAATAACATGTTTTTAATGTTTTATTGAATGAGTGATCAAAATTGAACCTGTGTCTCTCACGGTCTCATTTTCATTCACATTATATTAAATAGGCAATGGCAAATGGCAGGAGGAACAGTGGTAGAGAGGAAGGGGATATTTTATTTTTGGCCACTCTTCAGTAATGACGCATTAGGGGTGAGAGAGAAGCTGTCCAAATTGAAATGACAAATAAAAACAAATACATGAAACCGACGGAGGTACTTTTGCTAGCCTCACTTCTTCTATAAATCAATGTCTCCAGTGTGTGTGTGTCTGGGGGTGTTGAATGGTTGGAATATTAGGACAGGTAGTTTACTTTGGCTCACACTAAAGGGAATTGCCTGTAAGCAAAGAGACCACACACATTCTACCACAGCGCCCTCTGCTGCTCAATATCATGCGCTGCCGCGTTGCCTGCGACGCGGTTGGAGATAGAAAGATAAGAGAAAGAGAGAGTGAGATTATAACATTGATAGGATCTCGCCGTGAAATCCTCACAAAATTTACACTATGTATACACTGAGCTAGTCCTATAACCCAACACGACACAACCACAGCCCTCCTATTAACCAATTAAAGGGGCGTCTCTCTCTCTCTCTCTCACACACACACACACACACACACACTCACTCTCTCTCTCGCTCTCTCTCTCTGTCTCTCTCTCGCACACACACACACACACACCATCTTATCTATAAGCGATAACATCACCGTGTAAAAGTGATCCAAGCATTCTCTTTCACGAATGGGTGATTTTTTCGACGTTAAGCTACAGCGACCTTTAGCGTACAGGGTTAACTCATGCAAATACGGAGCTTAATATGAAAAATTCTAACGAACAATACAATAACTTTCGACGATTATAGGCGTTTTAAAACGTGACGTTTACAAACAGGTTGAGCACTTTTAATTTTAAAACGGTAATAACAGCAGCTTTCAACCCAAGTTCACAAAGCGCTGCCCCAGAGGTTTTGCAACAGGCAACCAATCATAAACTGAAGAGTGCCTGCCTCATTAAATATTCATGAGCCCTGAACTCTTGAGAGAAGCAGTTGAAATGGTCAAACTAAATAATATTTTAGAAACATACATTCTTACAAAATCTAACCACCCATAGTAAAGTATTAAAATTTGAAATATGGAAAAACTAGGCTGAAAATGACCCTGGCTTACAATTTCAAGTGTGAAAAGCCCAGAAGCTATATATCTCTACTGTGTGTATGACGTCCAAGTGATCCACATGCAGATAGTAACATAAAACAGGCCTGCATTGAATAAAAAAAACATACAAGAGAACCTCAGCTTGATTAGAGGCTGCTGAACCATCAAAACAACCGTAAACAGGCGGCTGAAAAGCACGCTAACTCTATCTAGCATCTGATTATAAGTTCCATCGAACTGATTAAAAAACAAAGAAATTAATACATGGTGATATATTTGACCTCAAATCAAAAGAACAGAGAGCAAAGATACATAACACTACCATTCAAAAGTGTTTTTTTAGTATAATACTAGTAATATAATACTTTCATATACTTAAATATTACTTTTTAATGATACTTATTCGCAAGGATACCTTAAAATTGCTAAAAAAAAGGGCACAGTAAAGCCATTTATAATGTTAAAAAACATTTCTATTTGATAAATGGTGTTCTATTGATTATTCCATAAAGAAATCCTTAAAAACATATCAGTCCGGCATAAATTTGTGGTTAACTTGTGCATATGAAATGATTTTTTTAAGTATTGCACTTAATTAAATTAAAAACCTCACACCTCAAATTAATCATTAATTCATTTCCTGAGTTTTTGCAGAGGAAATTTACTTATTAATCAAATAAACTTGTCCTGATGCAATAACTTAGTTGTCCTAAAATAGGCTTCATTTCTTTCGATTCAGGGTGCCAATGTGACTTAACATGTGATTCAAGCCTGTTTTTATTGTAATAAAAATTTGGATTGACATTTGCCCAATATAAATTTGAATGTTGTTTTCTTCTCCTTCCTCACCCTTTTCTTTCTCTTTTGGAGCAGTTAGAAAGTGTCTCCCTGTTTTGTGTCTCACTTTTTGTAGTTGAATTGCTCTTTTTTCTCAGCATGCAACTTCCCAAAGTTCTCCCTCTGCTAATGAGGTTTACTACACCATATATCTATAATGTTCTTACTCAAGAACAGCTCTGTGGTGAGGCCAACAGCAAGGAGATTTACAGATCAAACAAAGATGCCCAGTGCCATGTTGACAAATCTCACTCCTCGTGAGCTGGAACCCTGTTTGCTTTTCTGTCTGTTTTTTAAAAAAAAAGTCAAAAATTGTTGTTTTCATTGGCCAGCGCCACATATCCCTTCCCATACCCTTGAAGATGGTGTCTGATTGAAGTGAGATGCCAAACCTCTGGCCTCCCGCCCCTCACCACAAATCGTGGTCAGAGCAGGATTGGGATCTATATATGGCTCTAATAGACCTCATCACGTTTCATTACACGGAAAATTACAGAAATGCAAAATCCTTCAACCACTTCCAGTTCAGCAAAATCCTGTTTATGGACCGTAAAAGACCGTGAAGTGAAAATGCTCCTCTTAGAGGTTTTTTTTTTTATTGCTGGAGGTACCAAAGCTTTTTGAAGTGTCTGAGGTTTTAAAGGTTTAATTTATTCGGAAATGTGGTGGCAGAGTCATGAAAAGAGATCAGCACATTATTGCAAACTTAGACCTTATGGAATGATTTCAATGAAGCCCTTTGGATTTAATATATTGGCAACTCTTACAAGCAACAACAATCCACATAAACTGTTAATTGGGACTAGTTTAAAACATGACATGCAACTACACTTTAAGGAAATATTTATATTAAAAACATTAACATATAAAAACTTTTTAGGATTGAACAGGATTTAAAATATCCTTTTTTTTTAATAAAAATTAATTTTCTTTTTCATTACAACTTCAATAATGAAAAGAAAACATACTTGATATAGTTCACCCAAAAATGAAAATTTGCTGAAACTATAGTCACCCTTAAGCCATGCAAGATGTTGATGAGTTTGTTTCTTTATTGGAACAGATTTAGAGAAATTGTGCGTTATATCACTTGCTCACCAATGGATCCTCTGCAGTGAATGGGTGCCGTCAGAATGAGAGTCCAAACACCTGATAAAAACATCACAATAATCCACATGAATTCAGTCCATCAATTACTGTCTTTGAGTGGACCTAGCGGGTTTGTAAGAAACAAATCCATATCCAGCATTTTTCAAACCATTGTTTTTTTCTGGCATCAAATTAATTGCTTTTCCCCAGTGAATCATCATCTCATCTGGAATTAGGAGAGACATTGTCAGTGGATGTTGTGACCCGTTACGGACACAGATGACTTTTTTCACTGTAAGAAGCATTATAATGGTTATGGCCTCGTATTTTGGAGGAAGCGACAGTTTGAAGTTAAAAGCACCTTGATGGATTTGTTTCTTACACACATGCAGCTTTTCACTTCACAAGATATCAATTGATGGAGTGAAGTCCAATATTATGGATTATTTTGATGTTATCAGCTGTTTGGACTCTCATTCTGACGGCACCCATTCACTGCAGAGGATCCTTGCAGACGCGCCGATGTAATCTACACTTCTGTTCAGATGAAGAAACATCATCACATGTACACTCTTAAATATAAAGGTGCTTCACGATGCCATAGATTAGAAGAACCTTTTTGTCTAAATGGTCCATAAAGAACCTTTAACATCTGAAGAAGGTTCTTCAGATTATAAAAAGGTAAGAAAGAGATGGTTCTTTAAAGAACCCATGATTGAATGGTTCTTTGTGGAACCAAAAATGGTTCTTCTATAGCATCGCTGTGAAGAACCTTTTGAAGCACCTTTATTTTTAAGAGTGTAAGGAAGACCTGAGGGTGATTTTTGAGTTTATTATTTTAAGCAAGATTAGGTCAAAACCTAAATCACACTTTCATATAAACTAAGCTTACATGGAGAAGATGTAATAACGCAATGTCCGCATTAACATACATATAAAATGATAATTTCCCTGTCTCTCCTCAGTTTTGTGTGTGAGGGGCAGTAAGCTGTGGGAAGTGCCCACCGCCCCACTCGTACCCCATGCCAACCTCAGCACAAGACTGTTTTGGGAGCCACAGTGCCAGACTCAGCTACGCCATCTACAGAACGAAGCAAGAATCACAGCCACCATACCACCCAAACTGGAGGGCCACTGGGTGTCAAGCAGGTAAGAGACCAAACACTTTTGACCCAATTTGTTTCAATTCAAAATCCTGGTCTTATTGTAAACGAATTGTCAGTGCATATTATCAGTGTTGAGAAACCTACTCTGAAACTGAAGCCTGTGAAACAACAAGCCAAGCGTCATTTAAAGTAGTTCAAAGTTCAAAGTTCAGTCATTTTGTCTCATTGAATATCCTTCACTTAAAAATGCATCACATTATGGAATTAAAATGGTTCACAACTGCCATATTAACTAGCTTTTTGACTTTAAATATTGTTCATTTCTTCTCAGATGTGAAGTGCGCCCCGGCCCAGAATTCCTCACTCGATCCTACACATTTTACCAAAGCCCCACACGTCTCTTCAGGGCCCTCCAGCATTATTACTCTGACAGCGAGTGCCACATCCCAACCTACTCTCTTGTAATCAGGGGTAAACTGCGGCTACGCCAGGCCTCGTGGATCACCCGTGGAGCCACTGAAGCAGAGCACCACCTCCATAAAGTAGGAATGGTCATTCACAGCCAGAAGGCCGTTCATCATCTCGCTACCCGCCTGCCCTCTTCCTGCCTGGGACTCAAAGCTGGAGGACACCTGGTGCCTCATCGCTTCTATGAACTCTTCAATGCCAAAGCAGAGAAAGACTGCCTGGGTGCTCTTGGGTTCATGTTTTTCCTTGATTTGGTACCTTGTGTAGTTGTCTTTTGCGTGGAGTACCCATCACTCCTCCGCACAGTGGCAGTGCCGTTCTTGCATGGTAGCTGGTGCCTCTTAGTTGTGTGTTTGTGCACCCAGACTGGAACGAAGGGTGCAATCACGACCAACGGGGGCTATCAGGAGCCTCGGCAGAATGCTAGGGTGAAAGTTAAGACTAACAGTTTTTTATTTTTGCTTAAAAATGCTTAGGGACTGCTAAGGATAAAAGGGCTGACCAGACTTCAATAACACACCACACTCTTAATCAAGGTTCAATTGGGGATTTCAAAACAAGGCCATAAAAACATGGGTGGCCCAATCCAAGCGTATCACTGTCCACCCTGAGCAAACACCCCTGTCTGTAATTAGGAGTGCTGAAGATCTCAGTTAATTCAGTTGGGTTTGATCAGGGTTGGCGCGGAACTTTGTGGGAAAGTCGATCTCCATGAGAGGACCTGGGACTCCTGCCATAGAAAAACCATTCTGGGTTCCTCAAAGAACCTTTATCATCCATAAACTCTTAAAAATAGAGGTTCCAAAAGGAAGTTTTCACAATGATGCCACAGAAGAACCATTTTTGGTTTCCCAAAGAACCTTTTAGTGAACAGTTTTTAAAAGAGCAATTTATGATAAATAACATTTTAATACAATAAATAAGCTTTTTTCCCCCCACTATAAAGAACCTTTTGTGGAATTGAAAGGTGCTGCAGATGATAAAAGGTTCCTCATGGAACTATAGATGCCACTAAAGAACCTTTATTATTTCCAATCCACAAGAGGTTCTTTATAGTGGAAAAAATGTTTAGATTAAAATGTTCTTCTTTTCTCGTGGAAACCATGATCATTTTTTGAGGATTTTTAGATGAATAAAAAGAGCAGCATTTATTTGAAATCTTTTGCAACATCTTAAATGTCTTTTCTGTCACTTCCAAAAATAAAAATAGAATTGACACCAACCCTAAAATGAACAAAATCCTTGTTTTTACTCTCAGCACCACATCCACCCATGCCCAGTGTGCGGCCTGGTATACCGAGCCTCTGAACAGCATCCACCCATCCTTCCTCCATCCCCTTCCATCCCTCTGGATCTAAATGGAAACTGGGTGAGTCAACGCTGTGAGTCCCATCCAGCCGTCCTCTTCCTCACTCGCCTTTTTGTTTTCAATGAAGAGCAACGCACTTGGGAGGGGACCTGCCAACATTACTCCGACCCAATGTGCCGCCAGCCCAGCTTTACTCTATTGGCATCAGGTCATTATGTTAAAGTGGGACAGTCTGCTAAAGTATGTGGGGCCACCGCGCTCGTCTTTAAGGTGACACGAGCAAAAGTGAACGTGTATGACCAAGCACTGCTGCGGGAATTGAATTCGATGCAAAATGGGAGATGTGGGCAGCCGGGTGGGTGGGAGACGGGCGTTGAGCAAGACATAACCTGGACGAACGGATGCGACGCATTGGGGATACAACTTCCGCACAAAGAGTATGAGCTGTTTAAGATGGGGATAGATAATAAAGGGCGCCCCCTGTTGTTTACTGGGGAAAGGCCCACGGATGGATCCAGCCCCGATCGACCTGCAAAAAGGCCAACGTCCTTTCAGACACCAATGGTGCAATGCAGCACAAGGGTTAGGGTGGATCCACACTACAGCTCCTACAGTGATCATTCAACGGGACCTAAGATAAGCTCTGCTAATGCACTGCACTCTTCGTTGATTCTGCTGTCTGTTCTAAATGCATGGTGCTGGAATATTTATCTTTTCTAAATATGGCGTGCCATTCACGTTCACTGATCAAATTCTGACCCATTTATTACGGGCATTGTACAATCTGATAGACTGGAGGAGGATTGTTCTCTTTGGTGCTATAACAAAACGCTTGCTGCAAATGCTCTGAAATATGACACTTTTTTTTATCTAAGAAATTTTCATAAAGCAAAATTTTTACATAGAAACCTCCTTTTATCATATAGTATATCAACAATAATTTTGATGTCTGTCGTTTGGAGCGTTATTTCATATGAACTCCAGAAGAATGCTACATGGATATCTATTCAAAACCTGAATGTTCTGTAGAAAGTATATTTGCCAACATTCAATCAAGATAAACAGTTACATGTCAAGTACTTCAAATACTTACCAGTGTACAACCGATGATCATTACTCAACAGTCATTATATCTGCAATTCTTCAGTTTTAAAACCAGATATGGGAGATACAGATAGACATTCAGATTCTCTTTTGACTGTAAATGAAGAAAGAAGATTTCCACACAAAAAAAAACAATACAAACACGCTGGAAATCAAAATGCCTTTTTCTGATCTTGTATGTACTAATTATAAGTGCATATATGGACTACATTCAACTTAAACTACCCTGTACTCTTTTAATATTAGGCTGTTGTCTTCAAGACAAGGAGACTTAGCTAATTTTTGCCATCTAATAAATTTTATGTAGCTTTAATCTTCTAATAATGGTGAGGGTGAACATATTTATTGCTACCATTAAAGTAATTTTGATAAGAAACGTCATGGATGCTTTTTTTGAACATTGATTCTCTATTAACATATCTCCCATATTAGTGTGTCAAACGATTAATCGCAATTAATCGCATCCAAAATAAAAGGTTTTGTTTACATAATATATGTGTATAATATGTATATTTATTATGTATACTGTATATAAATACAAACACATACATGTATATATTTAAGAAAAATATGTAATGTTTATATTTTAAATATATTTATATATAATATAAATTATAAGAATGTAAATACATGTACATATTTTCAAAATATAAACCGTCTTGTGTGTGCTTTTATATATACATAATAAATATAAACAGTACACAAACATATATTATGTAAACAAAAACTTTTATTTTGGATGCGATTAATCGCGATTAATCGTTTGACAGCACTACTACATATATAGTACGGTACAGAATGTATCGTGTGTGTGACTTTGCACGTTCGGAGCGAGCTCTTACCATGGTTCAATTCACATCCAATGTTGAGCATGTGCAAGACATTTGAACGGAGCTGTCATATGGCTTCCACATTATGCTCACGCTCGCCAATATCTGAAGCATAAGTTCTCAGAACTCTGCGTACAATTCACTCCCTCTGTTTATTTGGAGGAACAGGAAGTGTTCAACTCATTCAGTCTTAAGTTTAGCAGAGTGTGCGATTTTCTGTTTTTACACAGTGGAGTGATTCCTTGTTCTGGAGGCAATCTTTAGAAGCAAAAAAATTCCAAGATGTCCAAATGAATCAGTCAAACATAAAAATGCATGATATTGATTGTTATAGTTTTGACACGACCCTTACAAAAATGTACCCGTAGCCATAATTTCAGAAAGAATTGGATAATGAAAATAAATAAATAATCTGATATAAAAAAGATAGAAATACCATTGTGCTTATATGGTTTTAGAACATTGCTTAGTCATGATTTATTTTTATTTTTTTTTAGGTTTTCTTATAGAATTTAAATATGGGATATAAAAAAGATAGAAATACCATATTTGCTTATATGGTTTAGAAACAATTGCTGTAGTCATGATTTCTTTTTTATTTTTAGCAACTACAGTTAACATTTTTATACTTTAATCCTTAATTAAAAGCATAAGCATGAATGCATCAATTATGAAATAATCAGAGGCACTCATAAAATCGTATGTTCATACTCATGTTCATATTTGGAAAATCCCATTCTTTTCTCCATTGCGAACCTTTTAAGATCCTGTGCTGAAGTGGATATATGCTTCTGTAAAAGCCACATTATTTTGTAAATAATTACATCACCTATGATTCTGCAAAAACCACCAATCACGAGTCACAGAAATTACAGCAAAAGAACAACAACATCCGACTGCTCCCATGAAACACTGAGAATGAATCAAACAAAGTCTTCCTACACTCTCAAACTACATATATTTTTGTATGTATCCAAATATTTTGTAATAATCAATTAATATAAACTTTTATAATATGCAGTGTTTTCTTTTCTTTTCTTACATTATTCACAAGATTTAAAAATTTAACATTTTTATTCTATCTTAAAATATAATTTTTTTATATATTTCCAATGTTTTTGGCTTCAAATATCAAGATGAATCATATATGGGTGGTTTGTTTTATGGCTTGTCACAATTAAAAAAGTCCCTAGGGAGAAAATGAATGGCACAAATACTTACAGAACAAAGTTGTTGGAAAAACTGCACTGTTGTGTTATGTGGGGGGAAAAAACTGCTTGTGTGCAACAATGACAATCCTATAAATTCTTGTGTCTTATTAATCACAGATGTTCATAGCATTTGCACTTACCAGATAACAGCCGAACCCAGAGTTCAAACCTAACAGTAAAAAATGAAAAGAAATTGGAATAACCCTACATTTCGAAATGTTTAGCCTTAATAAGCAATGTCATATGGTCAGCCATTACCCAAAATACTCAAGAGACTTCCGCTTTCTACTCGATTTCTTTTTACTTATCTTAGAACTACGTCATTAAAACCATCTGCAGGCTTATTCCTGTTAAACAACTCTTTTGGAATCATGAAACGATGGAGTTTGTGGTTTTTCTGTTAAAAGTAATGAAATAATGGTTGCTGGCCATGGGACGTAAAGGAAGAGAGCGCGGAGGACAAAACGAGTCAGCGAGTCACATCCAAAAGGCAGCAGATTGTTTGGATTAAATCGTGTCTGTGACTGTGGCTCTGGGTGCCATGAGGTAATGCTTTCTGGTTGTAACAAGAGTTCCGAAGGTTTGGAATTTGGAAATAATAAATAGAGAGCGGGAGAACAAGTCACCATACTGACAGTCGCATATAACAGCAGATGGACTGAAGAAGTCCAGCAAAACTGATTAAAAATAAGTGACAATTTTCAGAGGTCGTTCTGTGGTTACAGTAAAACTAATAAAAGCCAACTGTCGGGAGATCATACTGCAAAGAAGCCTTTGGCTTGTAATCACGCTTCTTGCTTGTCAAAAGAATCTATAAAAAGATTTAACACAAGGCCTATTTTGCACTGTTCAATGAAAGTTACGAAGCATAACAGCATGACTGTGTCCTAGTTACAATGTCTTTGCGCCGTGCTCTACTGCTCCAATTATTATTGCTAATGGGATGGGCGGCTTTGATCATTGGCTCTTGTGATCAGAAACAACACACTAGAGCCGCTGTTCTAAACTAGTTGGTCGTGCAGAGTCAGGATGACAAAATAAACCGGCTTATCAACTTTTAAACATGTCTTTTGTTGTTGACATCAAAGGCTGTGTGCATCTGCCACTGGTAGAATAGCGTGACATCCTCAAAAACCGCAAACAAAACTATGCAAGGTGAACAAAAACCCAGACTGTGATAAATTCACTACAGAAGAGGACGAACTTGGAAAGTGCATGGTGTGGGGAATTACTGGCTGCCGAGAGCATGAAACCATGACAAGTCAAGCGACGTTTTGAAACTCTATAAAGTCAAAGTAATAGTAAAATTCAATTTTTCTATGCAGATACAACTACTTTTCCATGTTCAGGATTTCACAGGTTTGTTTTTTTTTTTTTTTTTTTTAGGAAAGTGTTATTCAACTAGGCTTAATGATAAAATGTAGTTATTATGATGTGACTGTTATGTAATTGAACTTACAAAAAAGTATATTTATAAACTGTCTTTTGAACTTTCTTATACATACATACATATATACACACACATACAGTGGGTACGGAAAGTATTCAGACCCCCTTAAATTTTTCACTCTTTGTTTATATTGCAGCCATTTGCTAAAATCATTTAGGTTAATTTTTTTTCCTCATTAATGTACACACAGCACCCATATTTACAGCACCCCATATATGACAGTGTGTGGCTTTCCTATCAAGTCCATCAGTATAATCAAACACAGCTGGACTCAAATTAAGGTGTAGAATCATCTCAAAGATGATCAGAAGAAATGGACAGTACCTGAGTTAAATATATGAGTGTCACAGCAAAGGTTCTGAATATTTAGGACCATGTGATATTTCTGTTTTTCTTTTTTAATAAAGCTGCAAAAATGTCAACATTCTGTGTTTTTCGTCAATATGGGGTGCTTTGTGTACATTAATGAGGAAAAAAATTTTACTTAAATGATTTTAGCAAATGGCTTCAATATAACAAAGAGTGAAAAATGTATGGGGGTCTGAAT
This sequence comes from Sinocyclocheilus anophthalmus, assembly GCA_018155175.1. Lineage (NCBI taxonomy): Eukaryota > Metazoa > Chordata > Actinopteri > Cypriniformes > Cyprinidae > Sinocyclocheilus > Sinocyclocheilus anophthalmus. The sequence goes on from JADLZN010004156.1 coordinate 27,011, forward strand.
ACTTTCTGTACCCACTGTAATATCTATATATTGATTATATCTAGATATACTATATAATATATCTATTATAAATTCAGATCAAATATTAGTTATTATGAAGCACAGGCAGCAATCAAAGCCAATTAAAGACAATGTTGGCCTGCTTGGATTCAGACCTGAATCATGGTATTTAGTCCAACAATAGTAATAAGTTCTGAAAAACATGAACCAAAGAATCAAATCAACTAGACTTGACATGCACAGTCCACTGGGGTGGAGTGATCCGCATATGGCGGTAAGTTTGCATTTTGCAATCATGCATTCGCAGAAGAACATGTTTCTGGCTGGCAAACGATAATAAAAAAAGGTACAATAACGCAATGCCAAAGCAAAAGGTTTTCCTTCAGCAAATCGATGCGTCCAAACCTCAGAATCTTTGTGGGTTTGTCATAATAATTCCCTAGTAAGGAAACAATGTGATCCAACTTCTTTAACAGACTGATGAAATCCAGCCTTCGACGCAGAAATTATAAAAGTACAAAGATAACATTCCATACTTAACAGCGGCGAAAAATCCCCTCGGTCGGCCAGACAACTGACATTGCTACAGATGTAGCAGAGATGCTTAAAAAAGTGTTATTGTATCTCATTACAAAACTATTCTTCACACATGGTAAGCATTTGCACTATTTATAAGAGTCATTATTTGATGGTAGTCTTTCCAAACCATCATAAAACGATACTACCTCTTGAGACCGTGCTGGTACAAGCAAGTTGCTTCATAAAAGTCTTCCAGAGTACAGTAACAGCCTCAATTCACTAATACTCACAAAGAAGAGTTACGTCAGGGCTACATTTGCCCTGTTATATTCTCGACTACAGACCTCCACTCACAAGCTCCATTAGAAACATCCATTACAAGGCTGTACAGTTCAGTATATGAGCTAAACTGTCTAATAAAACTTCAACGTCAGCTAGACCCACTGACAAGAGGAAATATTAAAAGACAGTACATACAGTGGGTACGGAAAGTATTCAGACCCCCTTAAATTTTTCACTCTTTGTTATATTGCAGCCATTTGCTAAAATCATTTAAGTTAATTTTTTTTCCTCATTAATGTACACACAGCACCCCATATTGACAGAAAAACACAGAATTGTTGACATTTTTGCAGATTTATTAAAAAAGAAAAACTGAAATATCACATGGTCCTAAGTATTCAGACCCTTTGCTGTGACACTAAATATATTTAACTCAGGTGCTGTCCATATCCTTGAGATGGTTCTACACCTTCAATTGAGTCCAGCTGTGTTTGATTATACTGACTGGACTTGATTAGGAAACCACACACCTGTCTATATAAGACATTACAGCTCACAGTGCATGTCAGAGCAAAATGAGAATCATGGGTCACAGGAACGCCTGAAAGCTCATAGACGAATTGTGGCAAGTGCACATATCTGGCCAAGGTTCAAAAAAATTTCTGCTGCACGTAAGGTTCCCAAGAGCACAGTGGCCTCAATTCCTTAAATGGAAGACGTTTGGGAAGAACAGAACCCTTCCTAGAGCTGGCCATCCAGCCAAACTGAGCTATCGGGGAGAAGACCGTGGTGAGAGGTAAAGAAGACCCCAAGATCATGTGGCTGAGCCCAGAGATGCAGTCGGGAGTGGAGAAGTGTTTAGAAAGTCACCCACACTGCAGCCCTCCACCAGTCGGGCTTTATGGCAGAGTGGCCCGACCGAAGCCTCTCCTTAGTGCAAGACACATGAAAAAACACCTGAAGGACTCAAAGATGGTGAGAAATAAGATTCTCTGGTGTGATGAGACCAAGATATAACTTTTTGTCCTTAATTCTAAGCGGTATGTGTGGATAAAACCAGGCACTGCTCATCACCTGTCCAATACAGTCCCAGCAGTGAAGCATGGTGGTGGCAGCGTCATTCTGTGGGGGTGTTTTTCAGCTGCAGGTGCAGGACGACTGGTTGCAATCGAGGGGGAAGATGAATGCGGCCAAGTACAGGGATATTCCTGGACGAAAACCTTCTCCAGAGTGCTCAGGACCTCAGACTGGGCCGAAGGTTTACCTTCCAACAAGACAATGACCCTAAGCACACAGCTAAAATAACGAAGGAGTGGCTTCACAACAACTCTGTGACTGTTCTTGAGTGGCCCAGCCAGAGCCCTGACTTTAAACCCAATTGAGCATCTCTGGAGAGACCTAAAAATGGCTGTCCACCAACGTTTACCATCCAACCTGACAGAACTGGAGAGGATCTGCAAGGAGGAATGGCAGAGGATCCCCAAATCCAGTTTGTGAAAAACTTGTTGCATCTTTCCCAAAAAGACTCTGGCTGTATTAGATCAAAAGGGTGCTAAGTCTAACAAATACTTGCAAAGGGTCCTGAATACTAGAACCATGTGATATTTTTCAGTTTTTTTCTCCTTTTTTCCTAATCTGCAACATGTCCAACCAATTCGTGTTTTTCTGTCAATAATGGTGTGCTGTGTGTACATTAATGAGGAAAAAATTTTAACTTAAATTATTTTAGCAAATGGCTGCAATATAACAAAGAGTGAAAAATTTAAGGGGGTTTGAATACTTTCCGTACCCACTGTATATCTATAAGGTCTCTTCTATGGTATCTGTTTTCAAAGTGTAAGTGTGAGGTTCTGTAATGGATCAAATGAAAAACCAGGGCGAATTTCGCTTAGACTGAACACTTAATTGGACTAACCATTTCTCATTTGAAAAACGCAGTCATTTATGCATTGATGGAATTTATTTAAATGTCTCTATATGTTCTTATTGCATTATTTAATCAATAAAAAATACTTTATTTTAAATAGATACAGAAAATCAGAAACTAAAATGCTTCTAAGTAAAGACCAACATCTGCTCTGTACTTTTTCAAAAATTTAATAAAAAGAATAAGGGGGCATGCATTTTATAGAAAAGACCAAACTGAGGTCCGCAATCCTGCAAGGTTAAAATTATGTGTAAAATCCAAATACGTGTAGTTTATAAGCTAGCTGGAACAGACTTCCAAAATCTTTTTTACATTCTTTTTGCAAGTTATGTATACATTTGTGCAGGTGTCCTGTCATTTTCTGTAACTTGAACATGTCTACTTGTGGGTAAGTTAACATCAGAAGCAATGCGGTAGATCTGAGGTGGAGTTGAATGATGTCACAGGTCTATAACAGAGGTTTATACGTTTTTAACCACAGCTGTAATGTTTGAGAAAGTGAAAATTAAAACTCTTAAAAGTGCAATTTCTCAAGTCATATGAAGAGTCTCTTACAAAGCAGTCGACACGGAAATCTCCTCAAACATCAACAGGAAGTCCATTGACAGGCATACTACCCAACATTTTGTTGTCACTACTAAAAATATTAACAACATAAAAACACACACAATTCACAGTACACTGAAAATGTATTAAATAGATCAGCCAAAAATTGAAATTGGCTGAAAATACTCCCCCTGAGACCATTCAAGACCGGAACAGATTTGGAGAAATTTAGCATATCACTTGCTCACCAATGGATCCTCTGCAGTAAATGGGTGCCGTCAGAATGAGAGTCCAAACAACTGATAAAAACATCCTAATAATCCACACAAAGCCAGTACATCAATTAGTCTTATTAAATGAAAAGTATGTTCATAACAAACAAAAAAAAGTCCATAATCCATATAATGGCTTTCCCCGTTGAAAAGTCAGTCCCGTTGTCCTGAACTGTTTTCGCTTGTATAGGTGCTTGATCTGCATCTAACGGTTTTTTTTTTTCTTTTTCGTTTAGAGTCATGTAGATTACTTGTGGATTATTGCGATGCTTTTATCAGCCGTTTGGACTCTCATTCCGACGGCACCCATTCACTGCAGAGGATCCATTGGTGAGCAAGTGATGGAATGCTAAATTTCTCCAAATCTGTTTTATGAAGAAACACTCATTTACATCTTGGATGGCCTAATGTAGAAAAACATAAATTTTTAGCAAGTTTTATTGTTTTGCTTGACTACTCAATTAGTGTCAATGGAACTGGACACAAGAACAACATCACAAAAAGTTTTGGTCTGGGCTTGCTTGATTTAATTTATTAAGATGCTACATAGTCCAACAAAGTTGGGGTTTCTTTATATACCATTATAGACTACTTGACTAGGAATATCAACCTTAATTTTCATCTTAGACTCATTATTTATTTATTTATATACATACAAAACCGTCACCTTCATGTTTACATCATATGTGAAGGTTTGGGGCACTATAGTAAGGTTTATGTATAATTACGAGCCAGCTGATTGGCTGATAGGCCCCCAAATCCCTCCCTCTCCATGGTAATCATACTCCTTGGTGAACTATACATAAACCGCAGTCCAAAAATCACTATACCCTGAACATTTCCTAAAGTTACTTACAAAGCAAAGTTTTGCCATTTGACAATATCGTAAGCTCCTCTGTTCTTAGAAATCCAATATCAGCCAAAGATGATCAACTGAAACAAAAGCTTCTCAAGGAGGGGGGCAGAAGAGAAACATTAAAGAAAAAGACACCCCCACAACACCAAACTATGACACAAATACATATCAGGACACAAAATGGTCTCCTGTAGGAAGAGTCCCTTTTCTGATGTAATTTTGGTTATTTCACAAAGATCAGACCGTTGTGCATGGGAAGATGACATTCTTTATATGTAGTGCATTTTTAATATAAACAGTTCTGTGCAATAAAACCTTTATTCATAACTTAAATCAAAACAAAACAACTAAATTAACATCAGAGGACAGCAAAGAAACAGAGGGCTCAGGAAAACAGTGCAGAAATGTCAGGAGTGTTTTTTTTTAAGCCTTACGCTGCAAGATAAACCAGTGTTGTGTACATTTCAGACCACCGACAAGGCATATTGAAGCCATGCATTTATCTGGAAATGAGGTGTAGGCTTGGCATGGCTAAAATACAGGTAACAATACTCACATGTGTCAGTTTTTAAGGAAATAGTTGGCTCAAGAATCAACATTTTGTCAGCATTTACTCCCCATTATGTTGTTCCGACTTCATTTTTTCGCTTTCTTCCATGAAACCCAAAAGATGCTGCTATGCAGAATGTCCAAGCTGCTCTTTTCCATAAAAGTGAATGGGAATTTATCCTGAAAAGGTCCAAAAAAGGACAAAAAGAAAGCAAAAACACCATAAATGTGATCCAAACAACTGTGCACTACATGCTAAAGCCATACATACCTTTGTGTAGAAAACAGAATGAAATTTAAGCTTTTTTCACTTATACCCTTACATTGGAGCTCTCAAATCTCAATGCATCATTTCATACAGTACACCAAATCTCATCAACATAGAATATCATCTGCAAAATCTCATAAATATATCACATTGAATGCCAAATGCAAAGCTATTGAAATGGCTTCAGACAGCTTGGAATACAGCGCAAAAGTTGTTTGGATGAGTTTTATGATACCTATATGGTGCTTTTTCATGCTTCGCAGCAGAAATCACCATCTACTTTCCTTCATATGAAAATAGAGCAGATCTTCCAAACATCTCCTTTTGTGTTTCAGAAAAAGAGCTGGAACGACGTGAACATTATGACAAAATGTTAAAGTCTGGGTTAACTATACCTTTAACCACTTTTTTGTTCTTTTTTGGAGGGTAAAGTGAGAGGGGGTCAGTGTTTATGGACCTGATGGTAGCGTGCTGACTCAAATGGGGCGGTGGGGGGCAAAAAAAGTCATGGGATCATATAGAAAGTTCATAGGAGAGATAGCCTAGTCAAGGATGGACAGTCCAGGTTTGCGGAATGTACATAATAAGTGAGGTCTCAAAGGGTGGAGTACGCGTAAAATAGAGCAGACACTTCACTAGTGGTAACATGTCGTCTAATCGACTTGATCAATACAATGACCCCACCCGTTTTCCAGGCCCTTTATAACCATGGTCTACAGGTCGGGTTCGTAAAGAAGGAAACAGAGGCCGTGATCACATGGGCCTTGACAAAAACCATATTCACACTATTGAGTCAGTCTATAGATAAAATATACTGCACATTTTACATGCTCTACAACACGAGGCCATGTGCTTCAGGCCTCATATCGCGCTACACCAGCCAAAACGACAACTGAAAGACTGGTGAAAAATCAAGTCATGATTCCTGCTGAGCAGGGAACGCGGACCAGTTATTGTGACACAGCTTCTCGGAAGTCTCTAGGATGTTCTAGCTAGAACTTGCAGCCCTGCAACCTACTTAAAAACGCGGGCAGCAGTGTCCAGTAGAAATACACGGTTATCAAAATGGTTGGTATAGGAGCAAAATTCTACGGGTGAGATTGCCAAAGCGTTATCAGCCACGTACCCCAGTACAACAGTTTGAAATAATCACTAACAGTCCTTTCCCATCTGTCCATGTACAGATGTTTAAGCAATGTACCAGCAAATAATCTAAAAGTCAATTGTGTCCGCGCCCAAAGCCGCTTCAAAAGGTCAGGACAAATAATTTGGTTGATTTTGGCATTTGAAGCGTCAATTCTAAATCGTGGCTAGACTGCAGAGGAAAGCAAAAGTCGTGGACATTTTTACAACTAACTGGGACAATATGTTGTTCTGGTTATGCATCTCATTTGACGACACGAGGAACTGTATATTTTGAATCATAGCTTACCGGGGGGGGGTGTTGGTCCCTCACACTATACCCCGTGCGACTGACAATGGAAGGGTCAAAATACAAATGGCACTGACATATAAAAAAAAGTGGGATACAACAAAACAAAACACTTGGGTGGACGGTGAGGGGGAAGATGAACGTAGAAGGTCATTGAAATTAAAGGGAAAAAGTAGGGGGGAATCATTTAGGGGGATAGGGTTTAACCAGGGATAATGGGGGACTCGCAGTGGGGAGGACATACAAGGAGTGGGATACCAACAAACATTAACGGTGATGCAGGTTGCACTGCTGGGACTATGAGCTGGCAGCTGATGTCTTTCGATAGAGGCGCCGAAGGAACATACAGCAAGGGGTGGGATGAGAGCCGCACAGTGTGAATCCACATAGGAGGATAAAACAGGCAAACGATTATAGCATAGGTATGCGAATGAAATAACTACAAGGTAAAAAATCAAGGTGTGGGTGCGGTATAGGGGCTGCACCCAAAACGGGGAGTGAGCACAACACGAAACCATATATCACAAAACCAGAGAGGGTTCCACGTCGTAGGGGCCACACGCATACGCACCTGCTATGTGGGTGACTAATACCCTACGTCAGTTTTATGTGGTTCAAATCAGATGACATGTGTTATCCGTATGTGAAGCTTGCATCGAGATTAGCGGAAAGGACTGCCACGAGACGAGTTACCCGTGGGTTCACCATTTGTTGAGTGGTGCCAGAGGCTGTGAGATCGAGGGGGGTACATATTTAAGTCTTTTATTGATTTGTGATAGTGTCTTGTTTGTTTGGTATGATACTGTGTTGCTCCCTACGCGGATGATGGTCGGAGACGAGGTTAACGCTTGAGAATCGTCGCTTTAGTATATATAAGTGTTTACACACCTCTGACTAATCCAAACGGATCCCCAGAAAAGAGATAATGGCATTCGGAAGTTGCACGCGAACTTGCGTGCATTTGTTCGTGTCTATTTTATGTTGGGTTTCCGGGGTTTCACAATGCCGCAAGTGGCAGTGCGTGGGTAGCTGGCATGCCTCTCTTGGATTGAAAAAAAGTTAGCAAAAGGCCAACTTAATCCTACGAAGATGACCACCGAAAACACGCAAGAAAACCGTCACAATTGAGGAGCTTCCACCTGAGTGACAACAGTCAACCCTCGCATGGACCTAATCACATCTCAAACCGTGCTGAGGATAGTGGCGGAAAAGAAGGAGAAAGATAGATAAGCGAAGAAAAACAGTGCGGGAAAAAAGCATCGGACATTAGTGTTCCCGTTCCGTCATCCATGAAGCACATCATCTTCCTAAAGCATGGGAGTAGGATATGAGGGGTGGGGGCGAGAGAGTAAATAAGGACTAGTAGTAATATATTACAGAATCAATAAAATGAAGAGATTTATGAATAAGCTTGCTGCCCTATGCTTTTCTCATTAAAACCGAGCAGCAGTAGTGGTCCAGCCATCTGCAGCATCCTACACACAGGCGGCTGATGAGTAAGGCCGAGGGTTAAAAATCTTCGATGGCCATACTCGGGAGTTAATATGTTTCACACAAACCTAGGCGCGGTTTAGGGGCACACTATTACAAAAACAAGTGAGGTATATAAGGAAATGCAGAAAAAGATGACGATCTGGTCGGTCAGTGTGTGTGTCATTTCGTGTGAGGGGTTGGGGGTCGGAATAGATGACTGGGCGGATGGATACCTGAAGTGCGGAGGTTGGGCAGATATGCGAAATAGGTAGCATGTGCGGCTAAAATAAACGGCATCCGGCCGATTTACAAACAGAATACCACAAGGGGGCGCAGATGGGAAAAACGTAAGTCACACATAATCGCGCGAGAGATTTATAGGACAACAAGATAGAAACTAATATAAAGGGGTGGGGAGCCCAGAAGGAAGAACAGATCAATGTAAAAGTGCGTAAACAAGAAACGGGGTGCGTGTGGGGGGTGAAGATAAAGGAGTAGCAACAGTCGCCTGTCAGTTTAAATTTAATCACGGCTTTAGAGTAAGTGTCAGAGCCCGGATTGAAAAATAGAAGCGAAAAAACCCTATCATGCAACGCGCTGGTGGTATGGTGAGGGAGTAATAAAAGATGGTGAGTGCGGTCAGGGGCGAGGCGTAGACGAGGGATCGAAGAAACTGGAACGGAAGTAGTTGGAACAGCAGCTCAAAAAATATTAATTCATTGCCTCTCAGAACGAGCATAGTGATACATGAAGTTCAGTGAACAAGTACTACTAATGGACGGCAAACCACTTGGTGTAAAAACCCACATTTAATTGCGATTTGCCGGGTCATTTATTTAAATTCAAGTATCCTGTGAAATGGCTAATTCAAGAGAGTTTGCGGTGGTTCTTTAACTGTATACACTATCCTTGCAAAATATGGGTCAGATTTTTATGTTATTTTATTTTGTCAAGAAGAAATTAATAATTTTATCAGCAGGATGCAATGCATTAAACGTAATTCAGGTGACAGTAAAGACATTTATCATTTTACATTTCAATTAAAATTATAGAGATTTTCTATGTTTTAATAAATGTAACTGCTCAACAATCCTGCAAAAAATAAATAAATAAAAAATAGCTTCCACAAAAATATTGAAATATTGAGTTTTAAACATTACAACAAAAGTTTCTTCCACATCAGCCTATTAGAATAAGTTTCTGATTAAAAATGTCTGAAGTATCATTCTTAAGGACCAGAGTATAATGCTGAAAATTTGGTTTTGCCATCTCAGGAATAAATTACATAAAAATAAAATAAAATAGAAAATAAAAAAAATTCTAATAACATTTCACACTATTTCTTATGTTTGATCAAATAAATGCAGCCCTCAGGGGTGAGCATTAAGAGACTTCTTCCGAACATTAAAACTGTTACCAACCCAAACTTCTAAACTGTAAGTGTATATAATGTCATATTACTTCTGAGAATTGACAAATACATTAATACATTTGGATTTTGAGTTCAAAGAAATATGTTTGATTATAGTTTATGACATTTGTGAGAACGCATTAGCACACAGTACTCACCCGATCTGTGGTTCTTCCTCATCGCAGCCTCTGCACCTCCGTCTGCAGTATTTTTAACATTCCTCCATGATCTTCTTCACCTTCCATCATCCAGATGGGGCCATGGACTCATACAATGTGGATGAATTCGACTTTAAGAGACTGAAGGATATCTTATTGCTTCCATTTCATGCTGTTCCATAAATCAGGTTCACACACACCACACACACACACCACACACACCCACACCACCCACACACACCACACCCACCACACACCACACACACACACACACACACCCACACACACACACACACACGAGACTCATGAGCACATTCAGCCATAAGAGCGCTACGAATCTGTTTTTGCTAATTTAGTTTTAGGACAGGGCGTCATGCCTGCTGTCTTTGTCATTTCATAAACTGCCTAGAGCTCAGCACTAACATGAGGAAGAACATGAAAACCAATCCACTCACTGTTTTCTCATTTTCAGCGGGCATCTCAAAGACACATCTCAGCTTGGAGTCCATCAGATCCTCGGGCTTGGCGTCCTTCCACTGCATGAGAGAAGAACAACATATGTAAACACGCGCATACATATGATTATATACCAAATAAACACCTCATGAGCTGTTTACAAACCCTAGCGACCTGCGTACATACACAGCATTTTTAGGCTCATTCCCGACATGAAGGCCAGGGAAGATTTCCCGAAAGAAATGTAGTTAATAAAAGTACTACAGCATATTAATAGAAAATAGAAAATATCAAAAGCAAACTGATGCCAATTGTGGATATTAGTTGTATTAAATTGCCCATTGAGAGAGTTTCAAATCAGTCATTGTAGTTATATCCAGAGGCGGACAAAGTACTCAACTCTATTACTTGAGTGAAATTACAGATACTGCTGATTGTTTTTTTTTCTTTGTCAAATATTACGCCATTACAAGTAAAAGTTGTAAAGACAGATTTTTACTTAAGTAAAGTACAGAAGTACTTGCTTTTAAAAGAACTTAATACCAAAAGTAAATTTCCTTTTTTATGCCAATGCACTGTTTTATTGTTGTATGTAATACTTGCTATACTTCTGAAGCAACTTAGAATACATTACACCTGCTGAATACACTGACTAGCTTGTAGTATCTTTGGAATAAAGATACTACATTTTTAGAATGTTAAAAACCTATGGGGAAAAACTAAACAAAACAAAACAAAACAAATTATTTAACACCCCTACCCACCCCCACAAAAGCAGGATGGTAGTGATCTCACACAGCTCTGGACACATCTATGTGTAGCCATTCAATCACAATTGAACAGAGTGGACAGTGAAATCCTAAAGACAGACTGATAAGGAAGAAAATAAAAATCAAACCTGCTTTAAAACCCAACAACACAACTTTAGCTGTATAACTTTACAACAACGGCACTGCTTTAACAAAAAATCAAAACAGCAAGACTTATTTGACATCAAAACAAAAAAAAAATGCTGTCTAATCGCTCTTGTGGTACTTTTATGTCACACACAGAATGGTCTGCAGTGCTGCTTCAAGTCCAACACCTTTTGTGTTTTATTAGGAGATGCACAACAGTTCTTCTGTGGCTTTATAGGTAATATTTTCATGTACACAATTTAGGCAAGGCAAGGCAAGTTTATTTATATAGCACATTTCATACACAATGATAATTCAAATTGCTTTACATAAAAAAAAGAAAATAATAATAAAAATATCCCACAAATAAAACACGGAATTTTAAAAACTTTGAAGATGAATTGCAAATTGTATTTGACATAAATTTAAAACAGTTAAGAATAGAAAATGATAATACATAAAATACAGTGCAATCAGTTCGGACATCGCACAGTGCTCATTCAATAAATGCACAGCTAAACAGATGAGTTTTGAGTCTAGATTTAAATGTGACTAATGTTTTAGCACATCTGATCTCTTCTGGAAGCTGATTCCAGCTGCGGGCGGCATAATAACTAAAAGCGGACTCCCCTTGTTTTTTGTGAACCCTTGGTATTTTTAACTGACTCTATCCTAATGATCTGAGTGGTCTGTTTTATATTCAGTGAAAATATCTGCTATGTATTTAGGTCTTAGGCCATTGAGTGATTTATAAATGAGCAAAAGTACTTTAAAATATGTCTTAAATGTAACTGGAAGCCAGTGTAAGGACCTGAGGACTGGTGTGATATGCTCAGATTTTCTGGTTCTAGTCAGAATTCTGGCAGCAGCGTTCTGGATGAGCTGCAGCTGTCTAATGGTCTTCTTGGGAAGGCCGGTGAGGAGACCATTACAATAGTCCACCCTGCTGGTGATAAAGGCATGAACAAGTTTCTCCAAGTCTTGACTGGAAACAAAACCTCTAATTCTTGCAATGTTTTTGAGATGATAGTATGCTGATTTAGTCACTGCTTTGACATGACTACTGAAACTAAGGTCTGTCTCCAGAATCACACCAAGATTCTTGACTTGGTTTTTAGTTGTTTGACCCCTAGAGTCAAGGTATGCATTCACCTTGAGAACTTCATTTTTGTTTTCAAATGCAATGACTTCAGTTTTCTCCTTGTTTAACTGAAGAAAGTTCTGGCACATCCAACTGTTAATTTCATCAATGCATTGGCAGAGGGAGTCAATGGGGCTGTAGTCATTTGGTGATAAGGCTAGGTAAATCTGGGTATCATCAGCATAGCTGTGATAGGCAATTTGGTTCTTTCTCATTATTTGACTCAATGGGAGCATATACAGGCTGAACAAGAGCAGTGCAAGAATTGAGCCTTGAGGGACTCAAGAGCGTTGAGGGACGTCCACTTAGACTTATGATCTCCTATACTCACATAATAACCTCTCCCTTCTAAGTATGACCTGAACCATTTGAATCCATCAGAAGTATGTTATGATCTACAGTGTCAAATGCAGCACTGAGATCTAGTAGTACCAACACTGATATTTTGCCAGAATCAAATTAACTATCTCATTTATTATCTACTGAGCGCTGTCCTCTGTGTTGTGATTCGAAGATGGAGAGGAAAGGTCTAAACCAGATTGAAATTTGTCCAGGTATCCATTTGAGTTTAAGTGTTTGTTCAGCTGAATAAAAACTACCTTTTCAATAATCTTGCCTCTAAAAGTAAGATTTGATATTGGTCTATAATTGCACAAAATGGTGTTATCAAGATTACAAAAATCAGACAATATTGTGTCTAATATATACCACAATATTAACTTCTTATTATTGAATTGTTGTAAATAAATATCACATTTGCAGCTGGTCAGTGTTCAAAAAATGCTGGAAAATCATTTAATGTAGCCCTACAAGAGGGATTACTGATAAACTGTCTGAAAAAAAAAAGTCACGTTTTAGAGAAAAAAAAAAGACTTTCAAAGCTGCTTCATAGTAACGACTTTCTACTTCGAGGATCTTGATAGAAATGTAGTGGTGTGAAAAGTACAATATTTGTCTTTCAATTGTAGTGAAGTTAAAGTCATAAGTTCACAGAAAAAATAATACTCAAGTAAAGTACAGATACTCAAAAAGTGTACTTAAGTACAATACTCAAGTAAATGTACTTAGTTACTGTCCGCCTCTGGTTATATCTTAGAATACACCGCAGACGGTGAGGCAGTTCGTTTGGTTTTGGAGCTGAGCTTTAGAGCCATCAACAGGAATAATGGAAATAGCTCAGGACAGCGAATACGTAGCCAGATCTCTGCTCTACATTTTCTTTCTGCTTCTCCATTCCTGACGTTTTCATAACCTATTTATCGTTACATCTGCACATGCACACACATTTTCAGTATGCTCTATTTGGGGCATCATTCAGAAAGCTTCAAAAGAGTTATGAACATGAGATTTGGATCGTACTCTTGGGCCCCGTCAAACACCATTGGAGTTATATGACATCTGTTTGTATTACTTGAACAGAAAACTTGCACCATGTTGTTGCTCTATTCTGGAGGTTATCATAATATTACTGCTCTCTGGCACTGCAGCACACTCTCTATGAAGCTTATATATTGAAACACTAAAAAAAATGCAAAATACTGTTTTATGACCAGTGCTGTTATACAAGTTTTAGCTGAAAAAAATGTAAACTTAAACCATAAATAAAACATTTGAAATGTTGTCTTGGAAACTAACTGAAATAAAATAAGTTCAAGCTGAAGTACCAAACTACTAACTTAAAATGTAAACCAAATAAAAGTTCATTTTAATATTAATAAATACTATAGAGGTATATAAATAATATATTTATACATTTATGAATTCAATTCTAAAATACATTTTGGTAAGACATCAGCTTTTAGCACATCAACAATGGTTTTTTAACACCTTACAATACAAGCTTCACAGTGTTACTAAAAAAGGAGCATATGCAACCAAAAGGAAATGCTTCTGAACAAGTGAACGAGAATAAACCTTGAGAAAGCAGGTGGCATGGATCAGTACTCACCACTCCCTCAGTGTCAGTCATGTCAGACGGGGCCAGCAGAGACTGTACCATAAACTTGTGTTTGCTTTTCTCATTCGGATCATAATCGAAAGGTTGCAGCATCACTGAAGAAACAAACAAACACAAGAACATAAATACATACTGAACAATGAATTTAGCATTGTCCAGATTTGTATTGGCAGGATAGACAAAAGAGAACAGGAGAGGAAGGAGGAGGAGAAGGAACCAGTTTGGGAAATGTTCTGGGCCAGATTCGAACGTGTGCTGCCTACATGAGCACCAAACGCTATGCCAAGGCTCCGACATAATTTCTGTATTTTAAGGAATAAGAACACAGTAAAACCGCATTCTATTAGCATTAGCATGAGACAAAGGCATCGCAACAGTCCAAATGTGATAAAATACTTGGGTGTAGAGCATTACTTTGAATCACATTACTCCGTTACTCTGTAACAAAAACTTGAGCTATTCATTGCATACAATCCCACTACAAATGTTGCTGATAAAACTTCAGTGACCCCAGAAGGCTAATTTTTCTTACAGCTCATAAACAGTGTTTTTCACGTTAATAATAACACATTCAGCCTTTAACTCAAACCAGGTGTTGGTGTGAGGAAGTTCACGCCTACAACCCCATCAGCACCATCCAAAAGAAGGCCATGTTACTTGATGTCATCCCAAAGAGCAAAAGCTAATTTAGAGCTGTTACCATGATTTACAATGATCACTTTCTTATGCCTGGCGTGCGAGGGCTCTGGCACGGTTGAGATCAGTACTGAAGGCCGATTTCACCCCCATCGCCCTTTTAAAAAGACACAATTTGGATTCAAAAGGGTCTTTTTTTAACATTAGGGGTGAATGTGTGCGTGATTTTGGAAAACTACTGCTGAGTTTCATTAAAAACAAATGATCTCTTAATTTCAAAGGTTCTTTCAGATGTGGCTACTACTGCCGAGCTCACAGAAGGTGCACGCCAACTCCCCTGCGAGTTAAAAACCTCACTCTGGTTTTGTGTGCCATTATGGCAATCAAGCACCGTCGATATTGCAAAATAAAAACAGACGGCTGAGACAGATTGGGAATGTCCTGTTTTGTCAGTCCCAATCCGACAGCAAGAAAGAAAGAACGGTGTTTCACAAAAAAAAAAGAAAAAAAAAAAAAAAGTCAGCACCAAGGGGGTATTTTTACACAATCTACAGAGGAAGAAGGGTTTAAATGAGTCGTGCATGGACTCATCAAGGAATCCTGAAAAAATGTATCAGTTTCTGAAAAAAATTTTTTTACATTGAAAATGATAAGAAATGTTTCTTAAGCAAACTAATTTTTAAAGGATCATGTGGAATTATGATGCTGAAAAGATTTTGATGATGCAGCTTTGCACCACAGGAATAAATGACATTTTAAATGTATTCAAATAGAAAATAGTCATTTTAAACAGTAATGACACTTCACAATATTACTCTTTTTACTGTATTTCTGATCCAATAAATGCAGCATTGGTGCGCACGAGAGACTTCTTTCAAAAACATTTAAAACTTTTGAACTGTAGCGTATATGGCGTAATACGCACATCACAATCCAAATGAAAATAAACTTTCAGACTACAAATAACAACATAATTTGAGTCGACAAAAAAAAAAAAAAATCTAATTTTTGCTGCCCGTCTAAAAGACTGTATAGTCTCAGAATGAAGTGTTCTTGTTCTGAACAATAAGATGGGCGGCTCCATGCTGACTGTGATTGACAGTTCACTACTGACACAATCCAACCAGAGCAAGGCAGTGATTTAATGATTATTAAAGGAGGAGAGCATTCTTTCTTTAACAAAGAACATCTTTATGTGATGCTTAAATTGGCAAAATATGGAAAATGTTAGCCTGAAGATGGTTGAAAAATTACAAGAGAGAAAAAAAGATTAAAAAAAACAACCAATGCAGTCTGGAATTAATCTGATTATGTTTGGCCATTTAATGTGATTAATCTGATTAACATTACAAATAATAACTAATTAATGCTCTCAGGTATGCACACTGTTTATTAGGAATCTCTGCGCAATGTAGAAAGATGAGGACTGTTCATGTACAGAAAGGTCCTTCTAAATCTCTTTTTTTGTGTTTTGAAAGCAACCACATTTGGCACAATCTCTGTCTTTTACACAAATTTTATGAGTTGTCTGCACATGCTGTTCTTTCTTGAATTCTTAGAAGAGAACTATTTCTAATCACACTGAGCTTGTGTGGTCACAGCTTGAGCGGTCATCTTTGGGTCCGTTGTCTGGGGGCAGGACAACTGCATAAAATCTTCCCTGGACCATGTGAATTCAAGCGACGGCCTTGGTCCTCTCAAATAAAAAGTACAACAAAACACCGGACTGCAGACAATCATTCCTAAGCGTAATTAACTGGATCCCTGGAGATAAAAAGCGAACAACTCCATTAATTATGAAACATGACCTCGGAATCCCCTTGGCAAAAACTGCGAAGCCTTAATGGAGAGAGGGAGAAAATGTGAGGACATCCAGACAACACTAATGGTTTGGAAAAACGCACTTAACTTACTAAGTTCCAAAGCAAAGGTTCTGAGTCAGAGAAATGTATTAAAGGGGTCCTATGACGGTGCTAAAAAAAAAGAACATTTTTTTGTTTATTTGGTGTAATGAAATGTTTATGCTGTTTAAGTTTTAAAAAACACATTATTTTCTACATACTTTACATTATTGTTTCTCTTCTATGCCCCGCCTTTCTGAAACGCGTGTCGATTTTTACAAAGCTCATCGTTTCTGAAAAGCGAGGTGTGCTCTGATGGCCGCTATGCCGTGCGTTGTGATTGTCCTAATACCTCAAGCGCATGAAGGAAATGTTACGCCCCTTACCATATGATGCCATATGACGACACAAAAACAATAAAACCCATTACAAACCAGGCATTTGTTGCATCCAGTGGGGACATAATTACTGATTATAATGACTTATACTGTCTTTTTACGCGTTGCGTTGCATCGCGCCGCGTAAACATAAAACCATGTCTGCATTTGGGATCAGAGAAATGACAAACAAACGCTACTCTACACTGCTCAAAACTCGCGTTGAATAATCAGTGGCAAATTCTTTAAATATAAAACATTTACTTACATGCTGTGAGCGGCATTCTGGTCCGCATCATAGACGGTATATGGTCAGCAATACCTCTGAGGTGAAACAGTGGGACTGAATTTCACCGTATAACGCACTGTATGCTACTCTCCCAGAAACGTCCCGTCCTCCTTCAATGCCTTTTCAGACATCTGAATAGTTTTGGTTTGAACTATTCTGGCACAGTGTTGTAAATCCTTAACCACTGATGTCTAGTGTGTGTCCCTCTTTTTTGAAGACCAAACAGTTAGTTTCCTTTCCACACGAAACACCAGCTCTTCTTTCACATGACATGGCGGCGACGTAACATAATACAAGCGAAATCAAAGTTATGCCTCTTTCTTTGCGCATACATTTGTGCGGTGTTATGCAAATCTTCCCACACAGTGACATAGACATGTGGGGCGTGTTTGAACGAGGCGTTTTAGTAGGGCGTGGACGAGTCTTAACTTTTAGAAAGAATATCTCTTTGGTTTTGAGACTTTAGTGTTTGCAACTTTACAGATCGTCTTTATGTATCAAGAGCTTGTAACACTCCAAAGATTAAGGAAAACTTGAAATCGCATCATATAAGCTCTTTAACAAGTAGGTATACTCAACATGTAATTGGGTATTATCATGACAAGATTAGCCATAATAAACCATATTTACCTTGAAATTTACAGGTGTCTCCACCTTGTTAGAAAAAAATAAGGAATAAAAAAATTGCATATATAATTTACACATCACATTTTATATATTATAATATAATTATATATAATATATATATATATATATATATATATATATATGTAAAGTAATAATTTTTATTATTATATTAAACAATAATAACTGAAACTACACCTACCAAATCCTCTGACCTGCTGAAAGTGACATATTGCTGTATAAAGGACTCGACAGAGGTAGAGTTTCTTCAATCATAACAGATTTGTGTGGGATTCAGAGCTTGAAGTTGTTGCTTTTGAACTGTGGACCAATAACTTCAGAACCCAGACTGACAGTGATGTCTGAGAACGGGTGGAGACGTGAGGCTCATGGCTAAAAATGGTCATAAAAGATAAAAGTCAAAAGCACATTAAGCGAAATCCGTTGTGCATCCCCTGCGATAAACACGGCAGGGACGAGTTAGCCTGTCATTGATTCAAACATCAGTCAAGGAAAACTGTGTGAGTCAGAGCTATTGTATATATTGACAGGGACCAGGCATCTCACCATGGAGAGAAATCCCAAAACAATGGAATCAACACGGAATAACGAGAGCAATTTAAGAACGTCCATGAGATTCCAAGAGGCTCTGAGATTTCAAACGAGTTGAGTTATTAGTAAAACTCTCAGACACCAACAACTGTTGTTACAAAAATATCTCTTGGTTATGTAAAGGCTTCCGTCATGCACAAAGAGCAGTTGGGTAATAGATATAAAGTAGGGATGCGCCGATCCGATATTCATATCGGTTATCGGCTCCGATACTGCCATTCTTTGCCAGATTGGGTATCGGTCAGACAGGGCCGATCCAAATCCGAGATTTATTATTATTATTATTTTCGATGAGTGAATTATTCTGTGTTACTTCTGAAGCCATACGGTAGCTTAATGTGAGCTACATATGAATATTTATGTCCTTACATTTAAAGTTCACACAAACTCTTTTCTCTGTGGCTGTCAGTCATTCGTTCAGCTTTTAAACCCTGGTCGCGTTCGGTTACAGAAGTCAGCTTGGTAAAGCTCTCTCCAAGATCATTCTGTGTTCCCATTATACTTGATTTGTAAATGCATGTCTATGATTTTGCAAAAAGGACTTTATCTTCTTGCCGGAGTTTAATGTTGTTTTGTTACTTGCTACCGGGTATGTGTGAGAACAAAACATGGGCGTAGAAAATACTATAAATTGTTTTTTACGTGCACAGTAACTGAAATTTAAAATTGTTAAAACAAAGGCTCAATAACTGTTGCACAGATATAATACACTACGCATCAATTTCTCTTACCTTTGTGCTTTGCCGTTTTTAACAAGTGCTCATACATAGACTGTCAACCCTCTATATTGAGAGTAAATCACTCGCATATGCGACTAAATCTTCACTCTGGGCGACTAAATGATGTCTAATATTAGCCAATGGCTAATCAGTTCTTAGATTTTACTCGCCAGTGTGTGAGTTTGAGGCTGAGTATATGATTAGCACAGACATTTTTTCACTCACAGAACACTCTGACTGTGCACTTCATAGTTTCACTCTACGTCAAGCGATCTCTGATTTTTTTTCAGTTCATTTGAATGGATGCGCAGCGTACCTGTGTTTGTGTATTTGGCGTAACATAAACTCAAGTGTTAAGGCGCACGACTCGCTGACGCTTTCTCACACACGCGCAAAAAGTGAGAGCGAGCGAGAGTCTTGCATAACATGCAGAATTGATGCGCTACATGTAAACTATATACTTTGTTGTATTTTCCTGTAAAAATAAGAGTTCCTTTGGAATTCTTCAGCTTTTTAAGAACTGCCGGGTTTTCCTGTAGTGGGCGGAACTAATGAGTAAACGACAATCTCATTGGCTGGCGCTAGGGATGCTCTGATCCGCCTTTTTCACCTCCGATACAGATTCCGATACCCAGGGTTCAGTATTGGCCAATACCGATACCGATCCGATACCAGTGACGTTTTTCCCCCCATTTAAATAAATGTAGAATTTATACATCTCTGTGTGTGGAACTGATAAGCTTCTTTCACATCTACTAGATATGACTTTAAAATAAACAAATATGAAAAAATATAAGCCTATGTATATTTATAATCGATGACAAATGTATCATAAACTAGGTTAGTGGATTATTCGGCAGCAAAAGTTATTCTAGAAAAAAAAGTGCACAATAGTTTTAGAAATCCAAACATTTAGTGAAAAAAATATGTTTTGTGGGGAACAAATAAAAGTTTTGCACTAAATATGGTAAAATGTTACACTTTGCTATTTGTATTATTATAAAATCCATTTATTAAAAACCATTCATGAATGTATTTATATATAAGTATTTACAATAAAATTAAAATACATTTCTTTTAAAATGTATAGCATATTTTTTAATAAGGCAACAACATATGATAAATACGATAGGACAAAACAAATACAGTCCAGCACGAACTGTTTTTATACAGTCAACCCTCTATTGGACCCCTTGGCATTGCAATCACCATTGCTCGTTATTTTTTTTTTTTGTTTACTCCCAGACTGAAAATCTATACTATCCATTTATCTATAGTAAAGAATTTATGCTTTTTAAATATCTGAAAGTACACTCTTAATATCAGTCATTCAAGCAGTCAAGCATTATAATATGATAATGAAGTATTATTTAATAATAGAAGTTTAAGTTTATCATTTTAAAACTTGGTAACCATGAACTTAGAACTGGTGCTGGTGCTTTTTTTGGTCATTCAGTGTTCCTGTAAAAACAATTAAAACGAACAATATACGATAAGAGATTATTATTATTATTATACGAATGTCTACTAGTAAGAACAATATAAAACGCACTAGTGATTAATGAATCTACTGATCATGATATTAATCATGTTGTGTGCTTTGCCCTCGAACTGTTCGCTGAAATCAAAGCAGGACGATAATAGGTTGAGCACCAGCCAATTAGCGCATTAGTTTCCTCATACAAGCAAACCCGGCATTCTTAAAGGCTGAAGAATTCCAAAGGAACTCTGTTTATTTTTACAGGAAAATACAACAAAAGTATATAGTTTACATGTAGCGCATAGATTCTGCATGTTATGTAAGACTTTTGCTCGCTCTCTTGCGCGTGTGAGAGAAAGCGACGGCGAGTCGTGCGAAATACACAAACACAGTTGCCTGCTCATCTTCGATGAACTGAAAAATAAGGGCCTTCGCACCGCTTTAGTTCCAGAACTAAATGGACAGTACTAAAGTACTGGGACGATTTTGCGTGAACTATTTCCTAGTACTATTTAAAGGGTTGCATTCGCGCTGATAGTGTGTACTAGGAACCGGTCGACAGCGTCGTCATTTGTGCGCGGCGTTCAACAGAAACAAAGAAGAACAACATTAAAAACAGGAGGATGGAGGACGCTGTGATTGGAGTTGTTTTTGTTGTGTCTCGCGGGTTTCTCAATAATGGACATGGAATGTTGACGTATACGTAAAGTGATTGAAAGACTGGAAAGGAGGACTAAGAATCTTCAACGACAGCTGGCAGTGCTACATTTGGTACAAGTGCCTGCACTTCAGTGTCCGTTCATCTATCGCTGTTCTCCATACTTGCGAAATAAGTTGACACAAATGTTTACAGTATGTTTACACGGCGTTTTAAATAATGGCGGGTGAGGGCGTTTTCATACATGTTTGGTCAATCAATGTCTACTTACGTCACGATCAGTTACCAGTTGTGCTGGTTAGACCCTGCTCCGGAGTAGGAGCTAATTTGGTTCTCGAAAAAGGCAGTCCGGTACTAAAATCGCTCACAGTTCCGGCGGTGCGAAAAACGCCAAAAAGTGGGTAGTTCCACAATTAGTTCAGGTACTATGAAAGTTCCTCCTGCGGTGCGAAAGGCCTAATAGCACAGATCGCTTGACGGAGAGTGAAACTCTGAAGCGCTCAGTCAGAGTGTTCTGTGAGTGAAAATATCTGTGCTAATCATATACTCAGCCTCCAACTCACACACTGGCGAGTAACATCTGAGAATTTATTAGCCATTGGCTAACATTATACATCATTTAGTCGCCCAGAGTGAAGATTTAGTCGCATATGCGAGTGATTTACTCTCAATATAGAGGGTTGACAGTCTATGTATGAGCACGTGTTAAAAACGGCAAAACACAAAGGGAAGAGAAATTGATGCGTAGTGTATTATATCTGTGCGATAGTTTATTGACACCTTTCTTTCAACGGTTTTAAATTTCAGTTACTGTGCATGTTAAAAACTATTTATATTCTTTTCTACGCCCTTGTTTTGTTCTCACAGACACCCGATAGCAAGTAACAAAACAACATTAAACTCCGGCAAGAAGATAAAGTCCTTTTTGCAAAATCATAGAAATGTATTTACATATCAAGTATAATGGGAACACAGAATGGTCTTGGAGAGAGCTTTACCGAGCTGACTGCTGTAACCGAACGCGACCAGGGTTTAAAGGCTGAACGAATGACAGCCACAGCGGAGAAAAGAGTTTGTGTGAACTTTAATGTAAGGACTTAAATATTCATATGTAGCTCACATTAAGCTATCGTATGGCTTCAGAAGTAACACAGAATAATTCGCACAATCGAAAAAAAAAAAATCTCGGATTTGGATCGGCTCTCTCTGACTGATACCCGATCCGAGAAAAATGGCACTATCGGAGCCGATACCCGATATGAATATCGCATCTGGCGCATCCCTAGCTGGCCTCACCTTTTTCAATCCATGTTTTGATTTCAGCAAATCAGTTCGAGCAAATGTACACAACCTGATTAATATTCATGAATCCAGTAGCTCATTAATCCTTAGTGCGTTTTTATATTGTTCTTATTAGTAGAATTCGTATAATAATATCTTATCAGTATCATTGGTTTTTTTTTTTTTTTTTTTTTACAGAAACACTGAATGACCAAAAAAAAAGCACCAGCAACAGTCCTAAGTTCATGGTTACCAAGTTTTCATTCTAATTACTAAACTTCTATTATTAATACTTGATTATCATATTATAATGATTGACTGACTGACATTAAGAGTGTACTTTCAGATATTTAAAAAACTGTACCATTTTACAAACATTATATAGGTTTGTAAAATGGCATAACTTTATGTATATAATATAGATAAGATAGATCGATGTATATATATATATATATTAGTATTTCAGTATGGCGAGTAAACAAAAAAATATACTAGCCAATGGCGATTCAATTGCCAAGGTGTCCATAGAGGGTTGACTGTATAAAAACAGTTCGTGCTGCACTGTATTTGTTTTGTCCTATCGTATCATATGTTGTTGCCTTATTAAAAAATATGCTATACATTTAAAATAAATGTATTTTAATTTTATAGTGTATACTTATATATAAATACATTCATGTATGTTTTTAATGAATGGATTTTATAATACAAATAGCAATGTGTAACATTTGACCATATTTAGTGCAACACTTTTATTTGTTCACCACAAAATATTGTTTTTTCACTAAATGTTTGGATTTCTAAAATTATTGTGCACTGATTTTTCTAGAATAACTTTTGCTGCCGAATTATCCACTAACCTAGTTTATGATAAATTTTTGTCATAGATTATAAATATACATAGGCCTATATTTTTTCATATTTGTTTATTTTATTTTTCTTTATAATGAAGTAGTCTGTATCTAGTAGATTGTGAAAGAATGATTATCGTTTTTCCACACACAGAGATATATAAATTCTACGTTTATTTAAATGAGGGAAAAAAACTTCACTGGTATCGGATCGGTATCTGTATCGGCCAATAACGAACCCTAGGTATCAGAATCGGTATCAGAGGCAAAAAAGGCGGATCGGAGCATCCCTAATATAAAGGTGCTGGAACATAAACATCTCCTTCATTTTGCCAACCACAGTATCTCACAGGAGATACAGTATGTGTACTCCAATGTCTTCACTCCAATTAGCTAATCTGCATAAAGTAAAACTATTTTCAACTTTGCCACATTGATGGACATAAAAATATCATATCATCAACAGTCACTGTTGCTCATGTCACCAAAACTGAAAATCGCAAAACATTATGAATTTTATTGCTAATCGCTATTTGCAAATGTGCCTTCAAATCGTGGTATTTTATTATTATTTTATATATTTTATAGTATTTATTACTATTTGGATTAGAATTATTTTCATATTTTAATTTTCATTTTGAATTTCTTATGTTTGAGGTAGTTTTGTTTTGTGCTTGAGTCATTTTTATATAATGTCTATATAGCTATATTTTTATTTGTTTGAGCAATTTTAGTACTTCATCTTAAACTTATTTCAATTAGTTGCCAAGGCAACATTTCAAATTTTCATTTCAGTTTTTCATCTAATCTTTTGTATATTTTAATTTTATTGGACCCAAAACTATTTTTTGGGCTTTTAGCTTTATTTCCAAATAACAACACTGCTTCATATTAGCCTGAATTTGGGATTTGATTGGAATTTGCTCATTACTAGTATTTTTTTCAGTTTGTCAGTTTGTGTGTCATTCTCAGCCTTCCGTTCACAAACAACAAAACAAAAGGTATGTGTTTCTGATGATTCCCTGAAGCTTCACACATACAGATGCATCACCTTGTTACTGCAACCAGGACGTGTTAAAAAAAAAAAAAGGTGTCTGCAAAAAGGGGTAACACTTATAACAGAGACAGGAGTCTGGATCCACACAGACAGAACTGCCTACAGATACAAGTCAAGCTGTCAAGCTCACACAAACAGACGTCCTGGCTGTGACAGATCAACAGAAACGATCAAATATGATTCAATATTAAACAATCCCTTTCAAAATGACCCAAATATAAACTGCTCACACAGAACCTGAGTAGAGCTATTGACCATTTGAAACCAATGTCAACTTTAACACTCGGTTCTTTGAGAGACTGCTGATGGTTTCATTTCAAACGTTTGTGTCATATGACACACAACACTGACATCATCATCAACGTCAAAGTGGTTCCTCCACAATCTACAGACTTTGAGGAGATGACTCATAGCACTTTATTTAATGTAATGAAGCTATATATGGCTCTGCATCTGCAACATTTAAAAAAAAAAAAAAAATCAAACAGTGAGTCATTAATCTAAGAGGTCTAATTATGTAGCAAATAGGGTTGGAAAAAGGTCGAAAATTTCCAGTAAATTTCTGAAACATTCCAGGATTTTTTGTAGTCTTCCAGGGATTTTTGGAAAGTTTCCGGAAATATTCCACCCCTTTGCAACCCTAGTAGCAAGCAAAACATTGAAATATATATTTATAGGGGTCATATGATGCGATTTTCAATTTTTGCTTTCTCTTTGGAGTGCTACAAGCTCCTGGTGCATAAAGAAGAACTGTAAAGTTACAAAGACTAAAGTCTCATCCAAAGAGATAAAATATAAAAAATACTCTTTTATAAGACTATAAAGTTGAGTCAGCCACGCCTACCTAAAACGGTTTGTTCTAACACGCCCCCACATGTCTAAGTCACGATGTGGGAAGATTTGCATAACGCCGCCTAAATGTTCATGCAAAGAAAGAAGGTGTATCTTTTATTCTCGCTGTAGTATTTTTGTTGCCGCCGGCGCCATGTCGTGAAGACTCTGTGTTTCTTTGTGAAAGCGAACTACTTTGTTTGGCCTTCCAAAAGAGGACATGACTAGAAATCAGGGGTTAAGTTGTATTTACAACACTGTTCCTGAACACTTCAACCCAAATATTCATATTTTATGGAGGACTGTTTCCTGATCCTAGAGTAGACTACAATGCCGGCTTTTCTGACTCACAGCCTGTAAGTGCGTTTTTTATATCTAAAGAATTTGTCCCTGACGATTCAAACGCGAGTTTTGAGCAGTGTAGAGTAGCTTTTGTTGTTTGTCATTTCTCCGATCATAAATGTAGACATGGTTTTATGTTTACCCGGCGCCATGCAACGTGTAAAAAGACAGTATAAGTCATTTTAATCCGTAATTATGTCCCCACTGGATTCAACAAATACCTTGTTTTGTAATGGGTTTTTAATGTTTTTGTCTCGTCGCTCTGGCCGTACAGGGCATCACAGTATGGTAGGGGCGTAACATTTTTCCGTCACACGCTTGAGGTATTCACAACGCACTGGATAGCTGGCCAATCAGAGCACACCTCGCTTTTTCAGAACCATGAGCTTTGTAAAAATCAACGCCTTTCAGAAAGGCGGGGCATAAAGGAGAAAAAATAATGTACAGTATGTGTAAAATAACGTGTTTTTTTAACCTTAAAAAACAAACACATTTCATTACACCAAATAAAAAAAAATGTTATTTTTAGCAACGTCATATGACCCCTTAAAAACACTAAAAATTTGACTTATATACGATTAAAAAAAAATAGTATATAAAATTAGATCTAACAGCGATTATAATTGTTATTAATCATGAACATAATTAATATATGAATAAATATGAATAAATCTTTAGAAGTATATATATATATAAATAATTAAGTAAACAAGACTAACGTCTATTATTATTATTGATAATTATAATCCAAGCAAACAATACTATTAATTAAATAGGCATACATATGTACTACTCTAACACTTTTCTTATAAAATTATAATTTGTTGTATGAAAATTAATATTTTTCTTATTTATACTAATATTCAATGATTATTATTATTGTTGTTGTTTTAAATTGAAAAGAACTTAGAAGAACTAAGAAAGCGTTAAAGCTAACAACATTCTTGTGATTTTGTAAGCATTTGGAAGTTCTCTATAAATCAAGAGAGACCAATGGTATCAAAATGCTAATTTGACAAACCATTAAAGGCTCATGGAGAGCTCACATTTCAAATCTCAAACTGTCCTCAACTATACATCAACAAATGCTTTGAACTTTACAACATGTGGGCTTTGGTATTGGTATTTGCATTGATAGAAGCATAGCTTTAAAAGCTTCATTTATTGTGAATAACATCAAAAAGACAAACGAGGTGCATTTACCAGAGACGTGGATCGAGGTTCCGGCATCAATCACTCCGCTGTTTGGCCGCACACAGTATCGACGTGGTGCAGTCGTCTTTACTTTAAAGCACACATTTCTGTCTGTGGGGTTAGCAAGCTTTAGGGTGGTGGTCACCACATCTGTAAATGGACCTAGGGGGAGAAAAAGAGGACATTACTGTACATTCAAAATGCATTGAAATGATTCTAGGGCATACAGTGTGGCTGTCAGCACATTGCTGCGCTGGGTGGTGGCTTACTGCAAAAACATCTCAAACTGATCAAGAGCAATATCTGCAGCCAGACTGCTCTGTGACCACATCGATTTCACTAAGTCACCTTATAACCGATTTCACCCCACCTAGACATAATGATTCGAGACAAATCAAATTAGTGGCACATTACAAAATCAACGATACATCAAAGGCCAAAAGACCACAGTATTGTTCTCAACCCTGGCACTCGCTTTACACTGCGGCAAAGAATAAGGGTGATTTTCAGGAAAATGGAACAAACAGAATTTGTTCTGCCAAAAGCTGATGCTAATCAGTCCACATCACAGAATCAAACTATTTAAATGTCTGTGGTGATAAACAAAGAGTGGAGACCTGAAAACAATACGGTGACAGAGAAGACTGATTTCAAAATCTTGGAGCCAGTAAATTTTTATGGTTTGGAATGGTCTTATGCTCCCAAGGCGCATTTCTCTGATCAAAAACCAAATAAGCAATATTGTTGAAATTTAGAAAAGTTTACTAACTCTTTCTAATTTTAAATATTTTATTCCTTTGATTTAATCTGAATTTTCAGCACATACTCCCGGTCTTCGGTGTCACATGATCATTTAGAAATCAATGCTGATTTGCTGCTCAAGCAAAATGTCTAATTCTTATCAGTGTTGAAAATAGATACTTTTTTTTTTTTTATGAAAAAAGTTAAAGAACAGCATTTATTTGAAAACCGAAATCTTTTGAGACAGTATACAGTGCCTTTTTTAATGCATCCTTGCTAAATAAAAGTAGCCTATTAATTTCTTACTGACAAAGCTTTTAAACATTTCACACTAATTTAAAAGGGATAACAAAAAAATTACCCTAGTTAGTCAATCAATTCCTGATAAATCCAAGTGCCATCCGACATCGTCTTGCATGTTTTGTCTCGTTCTGACATTAAATTAGTGCTCAAACATTTCTAATCAGAACGAGCTGATTAGACAGGTTTATCTCCGTTAAAACAAACAAAAAAGTAATACAAGTAATACAAATAAATGTAATAATACTATAAATATGTTTGTAGCAACACTATAAATCCTGAAGTCCAAGGACAACACTGATAAATTTGTTTATCCACAGCTAAATCCAGAGAAATGGATAACATATGTATGACATTATATTGAAAGTTTTGAATGGCAAATGATTTGGTTTCCCTTTCATGGTGCAGCGGTTTCTGCTCAAACATGAAGAGCAGATAAAATCTCTGACCGTCAAAGAGGAGTTATGCTGCTAAGATTGTCTCATTCACAAAGATTTATTTTTCTTCTAATGTACTGAAGTCAACACAAAACAGCATAATTAGCCATTTTTATTTCCATAATGTGACATATTTCCATGTGAAACAGGATTTTCCATGAGAAATCGGACTTTTGTGCAAGTAGTTATTACTTTTGTGCAAGTAGTTATTACATTTTGATGATCGATTACAAAGGTAGAGAATGAGATTGTGCCAACATTGCCAAAATATGTGTTTAGAAATTAAATGGGTCATGTTTAATTTCACGTCGACTTCATACATCCGTCTCAGACATCCCTTTGTGATGCAGCAGCACCACACATCAAGTATGCAACACCTCATCTGGGTTAATTCTATTAAACCAGTTAAATTATTGAGAGGCTGTGACACTTGAAACCCATACTGGGCCTTATGTTATTTGAGCCTTTATGTTGTGTGTTACAAGGAAAAGATGAAGATGAACTAAGTGCCTTAGGCCTTTAAAACCTTTATAGAGAGACAAACATTGCACAAGGCCTAACAATGGACTATCCTCCTGGCCAAAAGCCTTACGCTCCATGTCATTTCCATTTATACAGACCTATATGGCATAACTGATACAATTAGGGAATAAGTAATTGCAAAGCATGAGTCGTGCAGAAAAGCATCTTTCTCTGTATTAATTTCATTAGGTAAATCATAATTTTGTTTTCAGGAATAGGTTATCAATTAATTGAAAATTATAAAACAAGTAAAAAAAACAAGTATGACTTACAGTAAATGTACAGTTTTGCAAACGTTTCTACACAAATAACAGATATTGAAAAACAATGAAATATGTATTAATAATATATTAAAAATCATAAACGTTTAAAAAAGGCTGATATTAAGTAATACTGAGTATGCTATAATAATAAACATAATTGCGTACATAATACTTATAGCCATGTAGTCTCATTTAATGCATACATATTTTTTCTTAAGATCTTCAGTTTGACCTCCAGAGTCAGGCTGAGCGTCAAGAAAGTTCTAGGATATTCTGCAGACTAGTGTTGTGTTCGATACATCGATACGACGATGCATCGTCACAGAGATTTGACGATACGAGTATCGATACAGCTGGCCCTGTATCGATATTGTGGCAAGTGTGCAGCAGTGGACCACGCTTAATTTGAATACAAGAACAAAGTTTAAAATGGAGCAGAAAAGTGTGAGGTTTCTAAAAAAAAATAATGAATAGAGCATAACATATTAGCTACAACAAGGTTTAATCTGGCGCAGAGGAAAACAATGGGTTGCTGAGAGAGAGTTAATCCCCGAAACAGAGCTTCCTACTTGCGCAATACGGAAATATCTGCTAAGTGTGTTACTTATCTTTGTCAACCTGGCAACCATGTGCACGCGTGCTCGCTCTCCACTGAATAAACGCGCTTGCTTTCTGAAAACACCTGTTTTAGCTTGCAGTTTAGCGATCTCCACTTCAATATTCTATTCTCAGAAAAGTGTAATTAATCGAGTGTTCATTTATGAGAGAGAGAGAGGCTGTTTATGTATGAATTACCACCGTTTTGCCGATTTTCTCTATTAACAGTGAAGCTGTGGATTTAATTGCTTTAGTACTTTAGTTCAATTCTCCTTGTTGAGAAAGATAATGTAGCTCTTGAGCGATTAAGCTATTTAGATGATAAAATTGCAGGGCAGCGCTAAAAAGTTTGTTCCTGAATATCTGAGTGTGCGTCAACGCGACCGCAGCGTGATCTGTGTGAGTGACTGAGCGTGTGTGTGCGTTAGATACAGAAGACAGCCCCCCCCCGCGCTTAGTTTAGAACTCATCTAATTTTTATTTTTTAAACGTAGAGAGTATGTTAATTTGTGCAATGATAACCTACCAGCAATGTAAATATGATTTTTAAAAATATATTAGTATGAGTACATTACGATATAAATTTATTAGGATGAGTACATTATTATTTATGGGCTTAATTTTTTTTTCAAAAAAATCATAATATTGTACCTGGTGGGGAGTGCCCAATGTAAACATGAAACATATGCCATTACCTATATTGTACTGTGGTAAAGTTATGGAGGCCCTTCATAATAACAGTAGCGGAACAGTGAACCGTGTCTACACCGGACGCGACACCGCCGCGTTGCAACAGGTTGAGTCTGTCTAGTGTCTACACAGGACATTTGAACTGTGTCAGTACCTCATAAATAGAACGAGGCAGTTTACTGTCGGGGATTTGTCATGTCGTGTCGTATCCAGTGTAGCATCACTGATTATAATGAGTTTTATAGTATTTTGTCGAGACGCGCAGTTCGCGTCCTGTAGACAGGGTGTATTTAACTTTCTTATTAGGCTACTCTGTTAACTATATTCTTTGATAATTTATTTTAGGTTATGCAGGTGCACGTATCACTGACTGAAGTGCTAAAATAACCGACGCGGACGAGTTAATCGGGAGGGGTGTTAGATGAGTGAGCGTGTGCTGTGGCTGCCCAGGACAATTTTTTGAAAACCATTTCAGAGACAGTCTCAAATGTGACTCATATAAAAGATATTACAGCCTGCACAGTTTTAAGGCAGCTTAATCGCTTTTGTAACTTCTAGTGTGTAACGATAACCGCGAGACCGGTTGAAAAGCGATTCAAATCTGGTGAAGATGCATAAACAAATCGCGATTCAATAGGGGTAGGAGTTAAATGAAAGAATGTCTGAGGGGAAAATTACTTTCTTAGAAAAGTTAGATGGTTATTTTTATTTCCTCTTGGAATCGGTATAATGCATATTAAAGTTCATAAGAGCAGCGCTGCTTTGATTACAGCGGAAACCAATGAAATGCTTTAAGCGCCACCTGCTGGCAGAGAGAGAATCTGCATCTCATTCAGCTGTCCCGCTGTTTTCATGCAGATTGTAGTATAGTTTCAAAAATTTAAAGTCAGACCATTCTGTTTTTGCTGCAAATTTCGAAATTATGCAATCTAATTTAGATTAAAAAACTGCTAATGTTGCATCTTTGTTAGGATCATGATAAAATGCAGTGGTTGCCTTTAATTTTAAATGGAAAGAGCACAGACTAAGCCTTAGTTTGTGAAGAGATTTCTTTTATTTGTGTTACTTTATTTGATTTGGGGCTTGTTTTAAATTTTCAATTTGGTTTTGTTATTTACATTTACATTATAATTAAATTTTGTCATTTACCAGACACTTTTATCCAAAGCGACTTACAAATGAGGACAATAGAAGCAATCAAAACAACAAAAGAGCAATAATATGCAAGTGCTATATTAGTATATTATTATAGTGTTTATATTTCAATTTCACAAAGAAGAAATGTGCAGCATTTTGTCCAAGCAATAATAAAGGGACACATTTAATTTATATTTGTCTTAAAATTTTGTAAATTTTTTGTAATTTTTGTAAAAAATGAAATAAAATCGGGAAGCGAATCGAATCGTGAAGCGAATAGTAGTTGAGGAATCGTAACTTCATGACTTAACTGACCACGGCATTGCATGCACATAGTTTATTTCGCTCTTTGATATGAAAGGATACAGGCTACGGCGTGCCGGCCTTAACTCGCGCCTGCCACCAAAGTGAAGAGGAGCACGCGTTTGAAACGTCTCCCGTTCTCAGTCATTCTGCGACTGAATAAATGCACTTCTTGTCAAGAGAAAAAGTGACAGACGCAGCAGTTGTGAGTGGGGTGGCCAAACCTAGCCCCGCCCCTGCGTTAAATATTTTTAACGCGGGGCTTGTAAACTGAAAAACAACTAAGAGTGACCTGAATTAACAAACTAATTTGATCACACTAATTATATATATTATATAATATATATATATATATTTTTTTTTAATTATACATCAACCCGCGCCACCAGCGGTAGATGGTCCATTACCAACAGGGTGGTCGTGTTAAAAAATCTCGCAAACGTCACTAGCCCTAAGGAAGATTAGGTCACCTGCTGCTATGCCAATAGTAAGCAAAGGCACTATAGATGCAGTGTTTAATAAACAGTGTTTTACTAAATTTTAAAAGATGCAATTCAGTGCCCCCCCAGTCCCAGACCGGGATACGTACGTTATCATTGGCCCATCGGGATCGTGTATATGTATCGTATCGGGACTTGCGGTGATACAAACCCTAATGTGCAGAACAAAACCAGGATCCTTGAGAACTTAAAAAAAAAAAAAAAATCACTGTACACATAATTTACTGTTGAAGTTTTTCTGCCAAACAAGGTACAACAGCGGAAAAGCCTTAAGTGATTAAGCGTGCCTTTCGTACCGCTCGGAAATACCCAACACATCTGTCTGCAGTGATGCAGCGTTCATCTGCACAGAGAGATACTTGGCATCCGCACGTGTGCAGATGTGACTCATCTTTCCAACTCGGCATTTCAACATCTGCCTCTCATTTACACCCTGCTTTATAGCCCTAAAACATATTTATTACAGGACCATTTCATGATCATTATAATAATTCAGCTATCCAAGGTCTGAATCAATGAGCACTTATGTAATTTTGCCACGTAGGTCAAGGTATTAGTAGGCCAAAAAGGTGCAGCCCTGATAATTCAAACAGACATCACCGTATTTTAACAGCTTTATCACATTACTACTACAACTGGGTCACCTTAAAATCTCAGAGGGATCAAACCGCCTTTTATACTTCCATATAATTATTGGCTGGGGCTACTTCCTGAACTCCACAGATGAGTCTCAGCTTCAGATGCTTTAAATACAAAGTGGCATGTCTGGATGGTTGGGCTACCTGAGGTTACCTGCTAATCCAAAGCATCACAGACTTTTCAATGAAGTGTTTTGTATGGGGAGGAGTTTGAAACAGGAGGCATGGTCTAATTTAATTTGAATTAGAGATAAAGTTGCTGTGGCTCCTTTATGGTGAAAGACCCATTCTAACCGCCTCCTGAGAGGGAAAAGCCATGTCCAGTGCTGAGAAATAAATGCATTGTACCTCATTTATAAAACATAAACCTGCAACTGTGCTTTGAACTACACCTAACAACTACAGAGTGGATTTGAGATCTCCACAGCTTTGTTAGAATGCCTTAATGTAAAGTTGGCTGAATTAACTCTTGATAAAAACAAGTCAAAGTACTGTTCTCAATTGTGCAGTACGTACTTTTAGCTTTGATTTAGAATCAATGGTCATCTTACAATTATTAAATTAAATTAAATTATTTTATGCATGCATTAAATTATAACCGTCCTCCTCTTTTTAAAAAGGCACAGCTAATGATAACTTTTAAGGGAGGGGCCCACCAACCATATTTAATATAAGCACCTAAAATACTATTCAATCAAATGTCAACCGAGATAAGAAATAAAGTTTGTACCAACACAGATAGAAGAGTTATACCCGATTATTATTGAAAATTAAGTCCGGGCAAATACAACAGACAAAGAAAAATAAAGCAAAATAAATCAGCATACTCATTTAAAGAAGACTTGAAAATGGTATCAACAAACCAGTAAGCATAAAGGCAAACATCATAGAAAACCAAAGTGAATTTTGGAATGAAAAACCTTAAATGAACATTGTCCATTTAGAATCCCAACTGTCCTTTGGAGAATGTCCGTCGAACTCAACATAGAGTAAGATGACGATCATAATGATGTCTTGTTCATTGAGCATAAACCAAGAATCTAACCCGATAACCATCCACCAAGTGTTTCCAAAAAAAAAAGGCTTTAGTACTTGAGTAACGAATATTCCCAAATGATCCACTATAGGTTTCTGTGTAGTAGAGTCACAGTGGAAATGCTCCTCACATCCCCATTGAACATATTAGTAGTAATTAACTACCAATACTAAAGAGTCCTTATGATTGAGCCTACAACACATATCTGGCCTCTACTGCATTGACTACTCGAGGAGAAAAACCATGCTTCCCCTTCCCCAAACAGATCTCTCTCTTCCTCTCCCACCTCACCGGGATTTAAGCTAGAGGAGAAGAGCAACTTAGAGTCCCTAAAGGGCAGGAGTAGTACTACAGCCTACTAAAACCATAGTAACAGAACTATGGACTGTTACAAAATCATGCCAAATTAAATGCATGATAAATAAGATGCACTGAAAAAGCATTAAAAAAATATGCATTCAGAAGGATGCATGTCTAAAAACTACATTTTTCAACTTCACACAGCAATAAGATGTTCATGATGCAAGACCCTGAGAAAAAATGCTAAGACCTAAGATGTTTGTCAGTGCACATGTCAGGAAAATAACATTAAGTATTTTTTCAGATAAAATTTTAAACATTAAGTGAAGTTTAAGCTTATTTAAAAAAATAAAAATAAAAAGTTTTCCAAAGTGGTTTGAAAAATTAGCTTGTTCTCTTTTGAATAAGTGTATTGATCTTAACCCAAATCATATATTTTTTTCTCGATTAGGCATAAACCTAACAAAATTACATATGATTTCTCTGAACACAAGACTTCATATCTAATGTTATTTTGCTTTTCAAGTAAATTTATCATTTATGGATACTGGAAGTGGAAATCAAGACAAAAATAGTGAAAATGATTTTTGCAGCACAGTCCATATAACTTTGCATGTTCCTAAGGCTTTTTATATTTTGATTATTCTAGTGTATTACATTCATGGTCTGAATAGAACATATAGAATAACAATAGAAAAAAAATTAAATATAGCGGACCTAAAAACCTGTGAGAGCAAAACAGCTCGACAATAACATCAGGCAACAATTTCCCTGTAACTTTGTACTACCCTTTGAATCAGGACAGGTTTAGAGAAGCATTTTAAAACTGGCCATGTTCCACAGTGGAACCGACTCAGTCTCTTCTTCCTCAATTTTAGTGTATGATAAAAAACCAAAATGAAACCTGGAAGAGAATGATACTATTCCTGGTAAACACTTGAATGATTCAACATAAATAAGCATTCACACTAAATGAGCAACACTTGAAACAGCATTGCACTCACTTTTAAAGATATTAACATTAACCAATAACCTCGTGGCTTAGGTGACATCACTTGAAAAAATCGTTTCAGAGGAATCGTACACATGAAAATGATTGCTCAACAAGCAAGATCACCAAAGGAAAGCTAAGCAATAAAAAGGTGCAATGGTTACACACTCATTAGCCTTGAATATCAATGCTTATGAAAGGTTTGGCTGTTGATAAGCAGAGCTCATGTATGGCTTGTCAGGGACTTTGTGTGTGAGCTGTTCTTTTCAGTTTATTCATAAATGATCTCTAACATAAGACAAGCTTTAGACAGGAACCACTAGATTAAACAGTTAGCGATAAGTATTTTGAGTACAAACTAAACACACTGGGGAGAGCAAATGGCATTGAGAGTTATCTGGCATCGATATACATCTCCTGCAGCCAAGAACATGTCTAATGTCACCTCACAAGCAGTAGGAGAACTGCTCTCATTTTTGAAACATTTAGCCTAAACAATGAACCAAAGACTATGACGTCATGTACAATAATAACATTTACAACATTAGGTTTACAAAATGTCCCAGTTAACCCAAGACCAAATTTACAAGCCGTGTCCTGACAAATGACTAAAAAAGGAAGACTCTGTGGAGTCGGGCAGTAAAATAAATATCAAAATTAACTGCAAATTTTTAGTTTCCATTAGACAATCCATGTTAAGACAACCTTTTATAGTAATACGCCCTTAGATCACAACACCTTAAATCGCAATAGTCAAGCATATTAATTTTTTACAGAATTCAAAGATGAATAAAGCATAACAGAAATGGCCCAGGGATGAGAAAATCTAGATTAGACTATAATCAACAGCAAAACAATAAAATGAGAAATATATTGAAATATGAGATCAACTAGTGTATAACGTACTTATTTTCAGCATATAAAGTTTCAGAGGGAGGAAAAGCCACTTTTACCCATTCCCAGCAATGCATGAACTAATAAGACATATTTTCATTTACATTTAGTCATTTAGCAGACGCTTTTATCCAAAGCGACTTACAATTGATGACAATAGAAGCAATCGAAACCAACAAAAGAGCAATAATATGCAAGTGCTGTGACAAGTCTCGGTTAGCCTAACCGAGAAAAAAAGGTTTTAATATATACTGTACATATACATATATCTCTTGAATGCAATACCAAGTCGCTTTGTATAAAAGCTTCAGCCAAATGCATGAATGTAAATTTAAAGTTGAGCTCACTATAGCTGCACTGAGCTCCCTGAAGTTCACCCAAAACTTATATAGGCCTAACTAGGTCTGGGCGATAAAACGGTATCGATATTTATCGACGGTACACCTTCTTCAATATCGATAGAAAAAATATTCGATATAGTGCACGATATAGGCACGTGCTATGAGTGACGCAGACAGCTGAAACATGAGTGCTGTGCCTGCCTGTGATGAGGAGATTGTGAGTAAAAACATTCATATTAGTCGAATTTAAAATAAACATTTGCATTTGAATGCAAAAATAGTACAATCCAACGTTAGATGTGCCTCAGGGAGCGTCATCAGTGGAGCACGAGATGCGGTGATGATGATGTAAGTGACGTTGTAGTTTATTGTTTTGTTAGTCTAGCCCACAAGACACGCAGTTGCTGCATTATTCATTCAAAATATTAAAGAAATATAGAAGCTCAATGCGGAGAAGACCTTGATTAGGTTAAAGGGGTCATATGATGCTGCTAAAAAGAACATTATTTGTGTATTGGTGTAAGGAAATGTGTTTATGCGGGTTAAGGTTAAAAAACACATTATATCCCACATACTGTACATTATTGTTTATCCTTTATGCCCCGCCTTTCTGAAACGCGTCGATTTTTACAAAGCTCAGCGGTCTGAAAAAGCGAGGTGTGCTCTGTTTGGCCAGCTATCCAGTGCGTTGTGATTGGCCGAATACCTCAAGCATGTGACGGAAATGGTACGCCCCTTACCATATTGTGATGATACCCTGTCAGGCCGGAGCGACGATTCAAAAACAATAAAACCCTTTATAAACGAGGCATTCGTTGCATCCAGAAGGGACATAATTATGGATTATAATGATTATACTGTCTTTTTACATGTTGCATCACGCCGCATAAACGTAAAACCATGTCTGCATTTGTGATCGGAAAACTGACAAACAACAAGCGCTACTCTACAATGCTCAAAAAACTCGCTTTAAATATATTAAAATAATAAAAACTCTTAAATATTTAAAAAAAAAAAACACTTACGTACAGAATGGAGTCATAAACTGCCGGCATTGTATTCTAACGTTACTCTCCCAGGATCAGTAAACGGTCCTCCATAAAATGTGCTGCACACTTCTGGATATTTGGGTTAAACTGTTCTCGAACAATGTTGTAAATACAACTTAACAACTGATTTCTAGTCGTGTCAATTTTTGAAAGGCCAAACAAAGTAGTTTCGCTTTAACAACAAAACACAGCGTCACACACGGCGGCCTAGTGAGCAGAGGCCAGGGGATAAAGTGAGGAACTGCCGGCGGGCTGAGTGAGCAGAGGTGGCGGATTCGATGAAGGAGCGTCCGGCGGGCGTGCGGCAACCACACGTGACGACCCCGAGCTGGACTCCGCTTCACCCACGGTGAAAGCCAATCCGGCGATCAACAGCACAAAGTTGTAGTATTTCCTCAGCAACCAGCACAGATCAGCTCCAGGCATGACAAAGCTGATATCGTCCTCTTTTGGAAGACAAACAAAGTAATTCGCTTTCACAACGACTCAACCATCAGCCGCACTCACAGAATAAAAGTTACACATCTTTCTTGCTGGGAACCTCTGGGCGGTGAGGGTTAGGCAATTTCTACATAGTGATGTAGATATGTGGGGGGCGTGTTAGAACGAGCAGTTTTAGGGGGGTGTGGCAGAGTTTTAACTTTGATAAAGAATATCTCTTTTTTTTTTAGACTTTAGTCTTTGCAACTTTAAAAGATCTTCTTTATGCATTAAGAGCTTGTAACACTCCAAAAGAAAGGAAAAATTTAAATCGCATCAAATGACCCCTTTAAAAAGAAACCAAGCTATTCACACAGAACGCATATTCAGCGCATTTTCTAGACGGACAAATACGACTGCTGCACCCTCGTCTCACACAAGAGATGTATAGAAAACCATGCAAAGTTAAAACAGATTAAACCTTTAGAAAACACGTCGCGAACTTGTGGAGGTTTATTCCTTTTCACTCCGTCTCATATGTTTTTTTAAATGCAGTCTGTGTGAATGCCGCTTCGG
This sequence comes from Sinocyclocheilus anophthalmus, assembly GCA_018155175.1. Lineage (NCBI taxonomy): Eukaryota > Metazoa > Chordata > Actinopteri > Cypriniformes > Cyprinidae > Sinocyclocheilus > Sinocyclocheilus anophthalmus. Next base: position 65,681 of record JADLZN010004156.1, read on the forward strand.
CTCTTTAGATTAAGCAATGCATAAATACGTGATGCCGTTTTGTTCATAATTGTTTATGCAATTTACGAAATTATACTTGATTTATATGAGTTCTTTTAGACGTAAATGCAAATTCTTTTTTATAGACAGTTACTTCCTTAAGTTGACAATTTAATGTGCTGCATTACTTTGCTCATTACGCCATCCTGTGGCCTCGGGAGACAAGCCAAAAGTTTAACCTATTTAATCTGCATATAAAACATTAGAAATGAGACATTTGTTTAATTTTTATTTTGTTTTTGACTGTTAAAACAAAAAAATATTTGTTGTTTGTCTCAATAAATTTTAAATTGTCAATAATTATTGATACCGAACGATACGAAACATTATATGGTTGATACATTTTTTAGCTATATCGCCCAGCCCTAACTATATAACTTTCTTTCTTCTGTAGAACACAATAGAAGATATTTTGAAGAATGGTGGGAACAAAACAATATCGGCGCCCACTGATTTCCACAGAATGAACAAAAGAAACACAGCAACATTTTTCAAAATATCTTATATTTCACCTAAAAAACTATTGTTTTGGAATGACTTGAGAGTTAGTAAATGATAACTGATTATCCTGTCAATGTGATGTGTTGTGCTGCTTATAATGTTTACAAAATATCTGCAAAATCAGCCTGAATGGGTTATACTAGCGGAATTGTACAGACTAACTAATTACATACCCACTCAGATATTTGTGGAAGAAGCCGTTTAAGCAAGTTCATTTCCGTTCCGGAAACCACTGTTACACATGAGGTGCATACAGAAGATTTATTGACTAATGGACTGGTTACTATTAATAATATATAAATGTTAATACTAGCAATTATTGATTGTTGGCGTGTAAAGGAAAAATATATACACAGTGATGCTTATTTGATTTTAAAAGTGTGATGAAACAGATTTAGTGACAGATCTGAAATGGATGTAATAGATTATTGAAAAAAAAAAGTAGGGCGGGGACTTGGTTCATTCATTAAATGTTGACTGGATTTTGAGATGTGAGAATTGCACTCAAAAATGGAGGCAGATGAATGTGAGCTTACAGCTAAATGATAATATATACATATATGAATTGTAATCATATAATCAATAATATGCATTTAGAAAACAGATTTCATTTCATGCCTACTTTAATAAATACTAGGCATATGCTATAAACATACAACAATATAGCATTGGTCTGCGGTCGATAGCAATTGGTGATACCTATACCTTTTACGCTAAAACTGGGTAAACATTAAATGGCACATGAACTAAAAGTCCCAAACCTTCCAGACGTCTATGAAATGCCAGTTTCAATGAAACATTATGTGTTTTCACAAAAATCCAAAAGTAAGTAATTTTACCACATCATTATAATAATTATATCCATGTCAGGTGGAACTATGAACCATGGCAGTAAAATAATAGTACAAGGGTCAAATCTTTCTCACTGGTGCCGGAGACTTCCTGACTGGAAGCAGCTTCAAGGTAGGTATCAGTGTTGCCAGATTTTGCAAGAAAAAAAACACGCTACCAGTTCTGATAAAATAAGACAAAAATAATCAACTTGCTTCACCAAAAGAAGCGGCCCAGATGTTCTTGCTTAAGATAGGAACTATTTCTCCTTCTGTTCATCTGAACATGAGGAGAAATGAAGCTCTTACCCACAGCGGTCATTCAAACAGAGAAATTAAGTCACGTAGTGACATTAAATAACGACATACACACTTTGTGTACAGGCTAAACACTAACATACTAAAGTCTCTGTTGTATTCTGGAAATAACCTCATAATAAACCACAACAGCCCGTTTTTATAAGCGACTCTCTTAAACAAATGCAACGCAGCGTCGCTAATAACAAGCGGACATGGCAACACCGGTTTCACCGATTCATACTAACCGATTTAACCAGCCCACCAATACAGCCTGTATGTCAAGGCCTTAAACAGGCTAGCTCGAGCTAACGTGCTTGTCAGTCTTCTGCTAAAAATAGTGAACACTTGATTAACCCGTCATTGTCACATGAAGGACATTTAAATGAGAGCCTGGAGTCTAAAACGATTCACCATTACGGCGCTGCGCCATATTATTATTATTACAAGGACTGAGGCCTGTCAGAAACGCCACCTCACCGCTTCTTTCTGCCCGTAACCCCTAAAAAACACGTCGGTTGACCCTCCCTCTTTGTGCTGGGCGTTATAGCCGCAAGTTCACGGCCGTGTCAGTCTCTCAGCTCACCTCGGAACCTCAGTTCGTGCTGCGGTTCTAGAAGCAGGACCTGCTCTGGCCTGGCCATCTCCCACTGCGCTTCAAACGCGTCGACTGCTGCGCTGGCGTCCGCTGGAACTGACGGCGACGGGCTTGACGGTTGAGGCTGTCGATGAGGACTTCTGTTACATTTATTGAAATAAAAACTCCACAAGGCAGTGGAAATAGCACAGTGTTACCCGATCCACTAGCGACTGTTGTGATGCAGCAGGAAGGGACTGTGGGAGAGCGAGAGGCTGGCCGTGACGTCACTGCCCCTGCAGTATGCACTGAGTAGTGGCGACGGATGTGAGGAGAAGGGTGTAGACTGAGGGTGTGGGTGGTCTTTATGGGTCATCTGTCTTCATCTTCAACCATGTTATGGTACATTTACAGTGGTATTTTCACATGTGTGTACATGCAATGACCTCTAAAGAAAATGATACTATTTTGCAGTTTTATAATAATTTTTTTTTTTTAATTGATAATATATATGAGATGATATTAGGTTATATATTAACAAAAATGTATACTGTATAACAGGGTAAACTGTTTTAATAAATAATATAATAGAATTACTGCTATAATACCTAAATAAAATATGACGAAGACATAGAACCTAATATGTCCATGTCTTAAATATAAGGACATCAAAAAATAAAATAAATATATGATAGGAAAAACTAACATAATAATATAGATAAAATATTATTTAGTATTTTTCATAATTATTTCAAACGATTGGACCTTTATATTACATACATGAAATATTGTACCTCAAAAAAGGTATTTGACACAGCAAAAGTTTAAAAGGTAACTGAAATAGGTGAACTCCTTTTAAATGATATACTTACAATATATATATAATTATAGAATTTTAATTATATTAATAATATAACATTCACACACATATTTACCGTTATAATTATATTATTTAAATAAAAAACATTAGAATATAATGATGACACAGCCCAAAAAGTTTAAAGGTAAATAAAAATAAATATTTAAAAGAAATCTTCATTTTATCAGTGAACTACCCCAAAAAAAAAGGCTATATTTATGCCAACTGCCAATGCTCCGATACATGTATGATATGTAGATTTTAGAATGTGTTTTTAGATTTTGCTTAATCAAGAAATGCTTAATCATAATGTACCGGTTGCACACAAATAATAATGTTAGAGGAGAAAATCTAAGTCTGTTCCTCAAATGCAGTGAAGTAATGCAACTGAATATATGGGAATCTAAGAATTAACATGAATGACTTAATCCTCAGCCAAGTTTCTGGATCACATTTTACTTGCATCTAGTTGAATTAGGTGAGATAATATATGCTCAGCTTGGCAGTTGAACACAAGCTCTTAGAGGGTCGTTTTACTTTCCTCAGCACAATTAAAGGTTCAGCAGGGACCCCTGCCAAAGGAGACACATACCACAAGTGTCATATTTATATATATAGCCCATCAGTTTAGGAGGAACTAGCACCTGCTCCAAACAGATTCTCAATCCCTCTAAACTGCAGGCAGACATTTGCACCATCTTTTTTTTATTTGTAACTAAAACTAGAATAATCAGTAGTAACTTGTCCCAGATCACAAACCAATAAAGTTGTACGTTGATTACATAACATAAAAAAATTAAAACAGATTTTGTATAATTTTATTACTAATAAAAAGCTCAACATTTCCCTTTTGCACATTCACAAATAAAATGTTATTTTCAAGCCTTCATTGTATGTCAAAATAATACAAGAGAAAAGCTAAATAGCAAGAACACTTAATGATTGGGTTAAATTACTTTTGTATATACGGAATTACAATGGTAAGTATGACATTGAAAGACTACATATCAATTAATTTACACAATTCATCTATGTGCTATATACAAGGACGTTAAGTACGTAAGCAGAATTTCACAACTTTCTTAGGGTCAGCCCAAGACTGTTGGCATTGTTCTTCAACCTAAACACCACTGCAAACCACACCACACAGCATTTCACACTGTCTCTGACTCAAGTGTAGCATGTAGTTCCCCTCAAAGGCATTAATGCAAAGCCTGTGCTCCCTAGCAAGAGGAAAACAATTCAGCAAGTCCTTTTCAATTGGCTAAGAAATCAAGAACTTAAAACTGGACTAAATGAGACGTTTGGTCTCGCTGTGGATCACAGGCTTTGTACAAGACAAAAAACAGCTATTCTACAACATTTAGAGTAATGCATTTCCATACATTGTAAAGGCCCTTCAGTGAGTTTAATAACACGTGACATTAGTTGAACTGTTTCCTTCTCCAATTAGTTTGACATGACAGAAAGAAAATAAAAAAAATTAAGATTCTGGTTTGAGTGCAAGCTACTTTTACTTTGCAGTAAGGTATATTACAGACACTGGAAGAATCAATTTGAATGTTGTTCTCTGTGTAAACATCAATAGAAACCGCTTAGGACTGTAATTTTTCCAAGTTGTTTCAACTAGGGCAAGAAAGACACACAGCAATTCTGAAAAAGTGCAATTTTATCCCCTAAGAATTGTTCCAAGTAATCCCTTTTTTCCCATTTAACAATCACTGTCTTCTAAAGGAAAATATTGTGTTAAAATTCATGGATTAACTACAATTACTGTAATAAGTCTATAAATCTCTCAGCTATTATTACTGACAGCACACATTTTGGAGGGGAAAAGTATTATTATTGCACTTGTGAATTCCTGAAAACATTACGGTGCATTGGCATCACTGCATATAAAATCACAGGATAAATGACGGCAAAAGAAACGCAAGACTTTGACGATGCCCATAATATTCATTCTGATTCACTAAACACTCCTATATGCCAATATTATGTGTCAAAAGCATATGCGATAATATATGTGACACATTTTTAAAGTACCATCATAAGACAAATTACAGAAGCCACATACTAATTTCTAAAAACAACAGAGATGGTGTCATGTGTTATACTGATGTGCATGTACACTCTTAAAAATAAAGGTGCTTCACGATGCCATTGAAGAACCTTTTTGTCTAAATGGTTCCATAAAGAACCTTTAACATCTGAAGAACCTTTCTGTTTCACAAAAGGTTCTTTGTGGCTAAATAAGGTTCTTCAGATTACAAAAAGTTAAGAAAGAGATGGTTCTTTAAAGAACCTTTGACTGAATGGTTCTTTGTGGAACCAAAAATGGTTCTTCTATGGCATCGCTTGAAGAACCTTTTGAAGCACCTTTATTTTTAAGAGTGTAGATGAAACACATTTTAAGCACATTTTGCCATTGTGGGTATATGCAGTTAAGAAATCGTAATGTATTTATTCTATATTCACATATATGACAAAACTGTAAAAGATAATGTTCAATTTTGGTTGAATTAACCTAAATGTAAATTCTGCATGATGTATAGAAAAAGAGCCACTCAACCACATTATCTTAATGGTCTTGAATGAATAGTGTGTACATTAATCCAAATCTTTTAAATGCAAGTTTCTCAGGTGCAATTCTTAAGACTTTTTCTCCCAAATTAAGTTCTTCAACAAATTTGACAGCAGAGCTCTTAAGAAAACATTTAGGCTCAAAAATTGAGTCACAGGAAAAAATCAAAGCAGAATTTCTTTCTAAACCAAGACTAGTTTCCATATATGCTCTTTTTTATCCCTGTCCAGATAGTAAAAGCATGTTGGATGTGCAGGCCAAAAGTTATTCAGTCAGTGAAAGAATGAGAAAGATGAAAAATGTTTATGAGACAATTAGGGCATTTGGCAAGTCCTCCCAAAATCACTCAATCCAGTAAAAAAATGTCATAAAATGAAACAGCAAGGGATCTGAAGCAAACAACTGCCAACTAACACAAATGGTTAAAATGCAATTTTAGAAAGTATTCGGACATAATGCACACTTCACAAAGTCTTGGACAAAAGCCTAAATCGCACCACTTCGTGTACAGAATTCCAGCAATGGCTCCTTCCCACTAACATTAAATTTCTGATATGAAAAACATGTGAACAGTTGGAAAAGTTATAAAATCTAACACTTTGAATCTGCTATTCTTGTCGGCATTCTATAAGACGGGCCAACTTTATCTCAAAGCATGAGGGTTGAACTTCTCTAATGTCACGATAATGCACTGCAAGTGGTAACAACAGACATTTATCGGCAAACATAAGAGTCCATTCTAACTGTTTGTTAATCCAAGAACAGGCTGGATCTGTAGCTAAGAATCTGGCAACCCAGAATGTGGCTAATTGGAGCAAAGAATGTGTTAGTACTGTTATCTCGACTTGTGAACTGATTAAATAAGCAGAAGGTTTTGCTGAACTCACGCATGGTGCCATCAGCATCACTGACCTATTGATCTACTACTACAAGAGCCAACTCCTACTATGTGACAAAAAAGATTTGGCACATTCTTCATATATAACTTCATAAACTCATCTCGAAATAGGGCTTCTGGCCAAGGCTCAGACATCTCTTGCTAAATCCCAGAGTTATCTTCATTTATATTTTTAGTACTACCACTGATTTTAGTTTTTTTTTTTTCCATATACAAAATATAGGAAAGACAGAAATTGCTCACAACCTCATGTCTGGTCCTGCGTAACAGAAATACAAACATTTATTGATACTTATAATAGTAAATTTGTGTTTGAGTAAACCTCACGAAAACATGTCCGTGTCATTTTACCCTCATAATCACAATAAAAAAGGAGAGAAAATGAGGACTATTTTAAAGAGCATTTTGTTACATTTCTTTTAGGACAATTAAGCACACTTTCATACTGTATTTCTGTATTTATCATTAATGTAATACAGCTATATTAGTTACTGTTTTACAGTTGAAATTAATTTTATACTGTTACACAATGAAAAACATCTTAATAGTCCTAAGAATGGACTTTACCTTCACTTTATGTAAAATATAATTTCCTATTTTTCCACTTGATTTGACTGATATGAGACCTGAATATGACAGCTTTCATGAGATTCACCCATTCACATTTTTTTTATCATATACATCAAAAATGTGCAAAAATAGTGGGACAAGAACGCTGTGTTGCTTGCATTAGGAGTGCTGAAAATCTTAAAATGTACAGACGGACAGACAACAGCTTCACTCGGAAACTTCATAGAGTTTTGCAGAGGTTGTTGCACAGAGATGAGAATGAACGAGAGAGAAAGAGAGCAAGACAGGACAGTATCTGATCTGTTAAGCAGGTGTTTGTGATCTAGAACAGAAATGGATCCCCAAAGACATTTGAACGGGGGGCTGAAGAACAGGCAAGATAAGGTACAACGATTATATGAGGGCATTTTCATCTTTTCTCAAGGAAGTGCATCAGGATTCAGACTATATATCTCATTCCATTCTTAACTGAACTTCTTTTTTGGCTCCAAAAGGAAGTTACGTAACTTCCCCTATGACATCACATTTTTCATCTGCTATTATCCTTGGTTACTAATCGAAAATAAAACAAGAGGCTGGAGAGGATCTGGCCAAATTGTTTACGGTTGCGTCAACAGCAAGTGCGTTCCCTGGTCGACTCTGATGGTTGGCGACGAAGTTTGAAGCCCTTGACTGCAGACCCGCCATCCGCGTCTATAATTGGGATCCTTTGACCTGTAAAGGCAACCAAATAAAAATTAAAATGAGAAATAAAAAAACGACTTGCTGTTTCAGTTTCTGAACAAAAGTCACAAGCACAGTATCATGCATGTTCCTCAATAGGGCCGCTGCCAAGCTCCATGGTAAAAGATCTGTATTCACTGTAACTCATCCACTGCCCTGGGTCCAAGTGGCAAGAACAAGTATCCACCGAAGCACTATTCTCACCACCATCAGGATCAATTATAGATCATGCATTCATTATCATTTTAATAATAGATTGTGTTGCAATAAACAGCATTTATTAAAACTAAACCAGCCTGATTAAGAAGCACAATCAAGGGAAGACAATAACATCTAAAATCACAGGGGTCTAAATTTCTACAGCCTTGTCAATTACACAGATGAATAGTTAGTTAGGATTTTACTCACTTATCTGAATGAAGATCTCATTGATGTTAATGGCATTTTTGGCACTGGTTTCTACAAATATGGCATGAATGGAGTCAGCGTAGTCCTTGGCGTCCTTCTCTGACACCTCTCTGGAAAACAAAAGGACAGAGCAGCAGAAAAAAATAGGTGAAATAAAAGAGTGGAGTTAAAAAAAAATAAATAAATAATAGTAGCTTATTTTACAACACTTATACCACACTAACTGGTCATCAGTTTCATAAATGAACAAATCGAACATGTTTAAAACTCTCAACGACACTGGCATGTCTGTGTTATTCTGGAGATTTTCAACTACAAAGATTTAAACTGACACCGAACATGTGTGGGAGATTATCTGAGTGGGCAGAACCTTGTAAAACTCATGTATTTTTTTGTGACGGTGGTGTTTAACTAGTACACGGCAGCGTGTAGGAGGTAAACTATTGTGTGCTGGTTCTCTGTGCACCTGTCACCTGATCACAGGTGCTGATCAGATTGCACCCGTACACGTTTCAGGCCAGTCACACTGACAGCGGATCAATTTTCCATTGACGCTTCACGCTTCGCTCTCTCTTAGATCAACTGCCCAGCTGGTGATGTTTTCTCTAAACATTTCGATTAACTTGAGTTTTGTTGGTTGTTTGTGCAAAAGTCCCTGCCACCTTGCTAGGGTGATTGTGGTAACTAGGGTAATGCTACAGTTTGTGATCGCTAGTGTGTTCGGAGTGGTTGTCTACTAAGCATAAATATACGTGGGGTCCTTCAATGCAGGCTTATGGGATTTGTGCCAACAAAATCACACATCCAATAAAATATATTGGTTAATGGTTTGTTAATAGCGAGAATTGGACCTTAAAATAAAGTTGCCTTTTTTAGCTATGCTTTTAATAGAGTATACTTTTAATTTTAAATAGTATTCAGATTTCTAAGTTGGGGTAATGTTATCAGTAACTGTATTTTCATGATGACAGATTTTTTACCTCTTAAACTTGGATCAAAAAATGTATAGAAACAATCAAATCAATGTTTAAAAGTGAAGTAAATGATGGCAGTGGATCACTGAGAACAGGACCAGTTGTGCCAGAAAACGAAATATCTAAGCTTCAAGTGCCAGACAGAACAATTGCAAGAATTTTCCCTGATATTTATTGCCTGAATGGCTTGCGGTGCGATCGCTATTCCTCAGATTCGATGTCTCGGTCTTTACGGTTTCGAAAAGTAAAATACAACCGCACTGACAGTCGACTAACACTGCCAAAGAAAGCAATGGTGAACCAAGACATATCATTGGACCTGTGGGAAGAGTGAAGCAATTTAAAGTGGAAAGATAAATTACAGACCGCTGAAGAGTGGATTTCTTTTTCATCACAAGTTATGCTTATGGTAATGGTACGTGTGTGAGCTTGTTTTCAATGAGTCGAGACAAGTTGACAGCAAATATGCAGGTCTTTTCCCAACGTCAAATTGAGCTGACAGCCACCGCGGGTGCATCCCTTCAAGCTGAATAGATATGACAGGATGCAGAGTCTTTTGTGGCAAGGAACGGTGGAATTCACCTGGCATCGGAGAGATCGCATTTGTTGCCAGTGATAGCCACCACTATGTTGGGTGGTCCGTGCTGGCGAAGCTCCTTCACCCAGTTCTTCAACGTCTGGAATGATTCCTGAATGAAAGATGGGGAGATCTTTAAGACAAGCACAAGACTGCTACATCATAAGACTTTAAGGTCATTATCTACTGACCCTCATGCTGCTCAAAACCTGCGTGGTAACAGTTCTTCCGTTGAACACAAAAGGAGTTACCTAGCAGACTGTCCAAGCTGCTCTTTTCCATTAATTGAACGTGAATGCAAACTAGCGGCTGTGAAGCACCATAAAATTAGTCTGTCTGAATTGTGCATGACATATCATGTCTTCAAAAGCCATATGATAGCCTTGTGTGAGGAACAGACTGACATTTAACCCACTACTCACTGAAAGTCTTACCTCAGCCCATAACTCCTTTAGTGTTCCATGGAGAAAAAAAAAGATCTTGTGTAGTTCAGGCGATATGAAGTTGAGTAGACGATGACAGAACTTTCATTTTTGGGTGAACTATCCCTTTAATGGCTTTACCAGCAGAAAGATTTGTGTAGTAATAATGAAGAAATATTTCAGTACCTCTTTAGTGATGTCATACACAATGATAGCCGCAGCAGAGCCTCTGTAGTACATAGGAGCCAGGGCACGAAACTAAGAGCGAAACAGATAACAGAGAAAATTATGGCCTGTACTTAAAAAAAAATAAAATAAAAAGATTTAATCATCACTGATAACATCCTAACATCCCTTCTCAGGGGCCGAGCGGATGATCTCAACCTGCGTATGCTTATTATCAGAGCTTTGAAAGAATTTGTTCGCTTTGGCGGAGGTCTCCTTCGAGTCTCATGCAGAATTAAATGGACAACTAAAACACAAACAAACGCATGTTATTCCAACTTGTTCCATTCAAACAGAACTCTAGGCGGCGGTTAGGGAAAACCACGGTGAAAAACTCTAGATGTGAGCCACTGTTAAAACCTAAAGGAGAATTGTGTTTCAGAAGGCCATGCCAAGGGGGCTTGAGTTGAGGAACTGCATGGAAAGGCGTATCAACACATGTGGGAGCCATCAGGGGAAAGATGAGTGCGACGTGTCAGAAGAAGTTAGCGTTTAATCATTATAAAATAGCATAGTTGGGTTGTTCGACCCCGGTCATCAAAAATAGACCAAAAAGGCGCTGATTAATAAAAACAAGCTGAATCCAGTATGCCATTCCTCTGAAAAAAAAAAGAGCTAAAAGTGCATTAGAAAGTGAATGATTAAGAGAGAGACAGGGTAGGGAAAGTAGACATGGCAAGAAGCCTTGGCAGTTTAGTTTTTTTTACATACTTTCTTAAATTTAGGTGTGAGCTAGCCTGAGAAATAGTCTTCAAATCAAATACACAGTTTAGAAATGTATTTTTTTAGCCAAAGTTATAGTTTTGGCAAATTACTGAGATCTTTACAATTAACAGTTATGAGCTGCAAATTGGGGTACAGTAATATATTTGTGCTCATTAACGGAATGTTTTATGAACTGCTGGTTTTCATCAATAAAAGTGAATAAAGCAATATGCGTGAACATACATTTTCAAATAATATCTAAAACCAATTGGAACTTGTAGGTTTTGCTGATCAATGCATCAGTACTAAGTGAGATCACTTGAGATAACATTTATTAATAACTATTCTACAGATTCATTTGACACCATTCAAAGTTTATTATTTAATTCATGAAAACGCTGTATAAATCCAATATAAATTGGATTTAATTTAAGAAAACAGGTCGGAGCTCTGCTTAATCCATCTTTTTCGCCAATAAAATGAATAAATCAAGTTTGACTGACACGGTTTCTCACATTTATAGCTGTTTTTGGCAAAGTTCGCTGCACAAGGACGAGGAAATGCTTCAGTTTAGATTCTGACTAAAATTGCAGGATGTCTCCTCAGACATATCCCAGGATTCCAGACTGTGTGGTCCCTCTCCAACTCTACTCCTGCATTTTCTCTCATCCAACTTCCTCCAGTCACTACCTCTTCAAATTACTCTTGCCATTAAGTCGATTTGTCGGTTTTAAAGACCTCATGAAATCGCTTTGCTAGCTATATGCAATTTTTATTTCTGCCTATATCTAATGGAAATAAGTTTCTGAAAAATGTTTTTAAAAGAAGACTCCTGTGCTCAACCAAGGCTGCATTTATTTGATCAAAGATTGTTACAATTGAAAATAAATTTCTATTTCACTATACTTTTGACCCAAATGTCATTTATTTTCCCTGTGTATTACAAGCGGAATTTCTCCCAGCACGAATGACTCACCCCGCTTATTCAGTGTCACATGATCCTTTAGAAATCAGACTAATATGCCGATTTGCAGCTCAGGAAATGTCTTTATTTCTTATTATTATTATTATCAATGTTGAAAACAGTCGTGCTTCTTAATATTTCTGTGCAAACATAATGCGTTTTCCCCCAGGATTCTTCATTGAACAGAAAGTTCAAATGAACAGCATTTACTTGAAATTTCGCCCGGTTGTCACAATGTAAAGTACAGTTTCTGTCACTGATCGCCCACCTGCACAACCCGAAGGAGAACCCATGCACCCACAAAACCACTAAAGCAAAAACCAAAGAATACAAAACAAGCAATGTTTCTATAATGCTGTTCTAAAAAGCAATGTGTCGGATAATTATCTAATCAAGCACTTGACAGCCAGTGAAAAGCCTGATCACAGCTCCCACTGGAGCATAGGAATCGGTGGACAAAACTGTCTTCTCTTCTCAAAATCACAATAGAGCTTGAAGTTCGAAAAGAAAGAAGAAAGACACTAAGAGGGAGGAAGGGAGAGAGAGATTCTGGCATTGATTCTGGCTCTTCTAAAAACCACTATCTCTGACATGGCCTAGCATTTCATCCTATCAGGCTCTGGAGCATCCCAAACAAAGCAAAGCAAAGAAAACCTGACCTCTTTTACAACTCAAAGGCCATGATGATGAACTTGCACCATATTTACCGGTGGGAATACATCAAAGCGCTAAACAGGACCAGATGAGGGTAAAGAGGCTAGATAAGTCAGACTTTCCCTTATGCTCATTCTTTCATATGGAGTGGGATCCAAACATTCAAGACCAATACTTCTATTTTGCATTTTTCTAATTTAATACCATTTTTATATATATAAATTATATTACCATCAAAACAATTTAAGTGAAAATTGTGAATATAAGGCCATGCCTATCTTTTGAACAAAGGATGTAACAAATCCCACTAATTATGTTACATTTGACCTAGAAATAGTGCAAACCATTTATTTTCCAGTTAAGTTTCTAAGTTTTAAATTCATCATAATCCAAAACTTTTTATTTTCCTGCTTTACATGTAAAAAAAAGTCCTAGATCTTCGATGTAGTTGCATAAAAAGAGACGAGCAATTCCTTAACACTTGGTATGGTACTATTCTTTCTAGCAGCTTGCGTGGGCTGCTTGGCATTCTACATTTAGCATCACATAACATCACAGACAAAACATAAGAGGAGATCATATTCCAAACAGCCTCAAGACCGCCGTCAAATCATGAGCGGTGATAATCATTTCAAACTATGCAATGTCCCCCATACACTTCAGCTGTCTTGCCTAACGTAGTAGAGTGTTTTGGGAGAGAAGAGTGTAAAGATATAGAGCGTATAGAGATACATGAAGAAGACCAGCCCCCTTCCAATATCATTATTAAGCCCTCTCTCTCTCAAATACATGCGTGCATACAAGAGAAGTGCATGCAATACTGCCCCCTGTCTGAAGTGCAAAGACACTGCAAAAACAGAAGTGAAACCGTAAACATTGTATTTAATGGCTGTCAGCTTGTGTGTGTCACCTCAGTGTGTGTACTAATTGTTACTGTTTACCCTTTCTTGTCCTGCTGTGTCCCAGATGAGGAATTTGTGAAGCTCGTTTTGGTACTGCACAGTCTTCGTCATAAATGATGCTCTGAAAAAAAATTGGCACGAGCAATAATAACATTAGGCATACAAATACAAATAGATAGGTTGGCATGGAATCTGAGACATCTGCTGATCTTGTTTATTAAATGTTTCAGAAATTTTTACAATGCATTTATTTGCCAATAAGTCTCTCAGCTTTGTTTAATGTATTCTACATAAGCTGCTGGGGTATATTTGTAGAAATAGCCAAAAAAAACCTTGTATGGGTCAAATTTATCAATTTTTCTTTTATGCCAAAAATCATTAGGATATTAAGTAAAGATCATGTTCCATGAAGATATTTTGTACATTTCCTACCATAAATATATCAAAACTTAATTTTTGATTAGTAATATGCATTGCTAAGGACTTTAAAGGCGATTTTCTCAATATTTAGATTTTTTTGCACCCTCAGATTCCAGATTTTCAAATAGTTGTATCTTAACAAACCATACATCAACGGAAACCTAATTTATTCAGCTTTCATATCATGTATAAATCTCCATTTCAAATTTTGTGGTCCAGGGTCACAAATCTGAATGACTAGCCTGACTGGGACAGCAGAAAAAAACTTTATTGTTGAGCCCTGAAATGTGTGTCAATTGGATTCACACTTATGTAACTCAATTAAAATGGGTCACACAGTTTAAATCTTTAACACACTGTGATGGAACATGTATTATACAATCAATGCTGTATATTAAATCACTTAACGCAATGTGAATCTCTATTACATTCAGACTTATCAGCACCAACAGGTCAGCTAGTGTAACTAGTTCCAGATGCTGATTTACATTTTTTTTTCTTAAAGGGATAGTTCACCCAAATGAAATTATGTTTATCTCTTGACCCCCAAGGGCAGCCAAGATGTAGGTGACTTGTTTTTCAGTAGAACACATTTGATGATTTTTAAGTCCAGCCGTTGCAGTCTATCTGTCGTATAATGCATGTCAATGGTAACAAAATCTATGAGAGTAGAAAAAGCATGCACAGACAAATCCAAATTAAATTCTGCGGCTCGTGACGACACATTGATGACCTAAGACACGAAATGATCGTTTTTTTGCGAGAAACCGAACAGTATTTATATATTTTTTTTACTTTAATACACCACTATGTCCAACTGTCTTTGGGCGCGCGCACGACTTCCTGTGCGTGAGGCGTGTACGCGCTCTGGCGTAGTTTACGCGAGCGCCGGAAGTGATCTCTCGCGCGTATACGTCATTTAGGTACGACGGCTAAGCAAAAATGGTACTTACGTGCGCTTATCTGGATTGTTCAACAGACTTACTAAAAGATTATGTTCTCCGGCTTGAACTCATTCGGGAGTGGTGACTTTCCACGTATTTCCCAACTTCTGAGCCTGCTCGCCTGATGTTATGGTTGATTGCTCTTCGGCTGGCTATCAACACACCCATTAACGTAAACTACTCCAGAGCGCGTACACACCTCACGCACTGGAAGCCGTGCGCGGGCACAAAGCAGTTGGACATAGTTGTGTATTAGAGGTAAAAAATGATATACTGTTCGGTTTCTTGCACAAACCGATCGTTTT
The DNA here is from genome assembly GCA_018155175.1 of Sinocyclocheilus anophthalmus. Lineage (NCBI taxonomy): Eukaryota > Metazoa > Chordata > Actinopteri > Cypriniformes > Cyprinidae > Sinocyclocheilus > Sinocyclocheilus anophthalmus. Next base: position 81,056 of record JADLZN010004156.1, read on the forward strand.
GTGTGTTAGGGCATCAATGTGTCGTCACGAGCCGCAGGGTTTAATTTGGATTTGTCTGTGCATGTTTTTTTTACTCTCATAGATTTGTTACCATTGCCATGCATTATACGACTATAGAATCGCAACTGTTGGACTTAAAAATCATCATATGTGTTCTACTGAAAAAAACAAAGTCACCTACATCTTGGATGCCCCGGGGGTAAGCAGATACACATCACATTTCCATTTTTGGGTGAACTATCCTTTAAGATATTGAATTATTATTCTAAGATATATTTTAATAATAATAAATCAGTTGTTTTTTGATCCAGTGCTTTTCTGACCTATCCTCAGGAAATTAACACCCTATTTATCATTTGTTGCTTCAAACGCTTCATTTCAGTGCTGTCGCCACTTGCTGATTTTTGCTATGTGCAATTCTCAAATTGCACGTATAAACTCAGAAAAAGCCTTCATCACTTTGCTTGAACCTCATTGTGAGTGTGCTTTTGGCAGTTTGCTTACCCAATTGTGGATTAATGTTGGATTCAAAACTAGCCTCCACAAACCTCCCACCGATCTTGACTTTCCACCCGGATCCTAAAACACAATATCAAACTCAGTAACCAAAAAAATACACAACCATTAACTAATTATATACACACATATACATTTATATCTAGATAGAACATAGGTAATATAATTTGTCTTATTAACACTTTTTTCATTTCTTTGATGTGTTTTTCCAACTTTGTTAAAAATGCAAAATCTGTGTTTTGTACAAAGTTTTGTGTCAAAAGTTTGGAATATAAGGTCAAAAACGCATGTAAAATAAACCAAACTATATCATTAGAAAAAATGGCTTCAGATTAGGTATAAAATGTCAAATTGTGCCATATGAAATCCTTATGCCAGAAGATTTGATTTGGCAACACTACCTGACCTATATAAATATATCCAATGTATGTACTGAACAAAATGTAACTTCTCAAACTCTCTAGACATTTAGAATCAGAATGAGTTTTTGTGAATTTATCATCCACATCTGAATGGGTGGTTAAATACGTCACCAGCCCAGAAATATTACTGTAACATTTTAAAAGAGATTATCAAAGCTTGCACAATAGGTAAAACCACTGGCACACTTTATTGCTATTTATAGCATGCAATAACATTTATGACAGAGCATTAACATAGTGATAAAACATTAAATACGCACCCAAACTGCAATCCATGTCAAGTCATAAAAAGCGAATAGAAATCTTACCCCAAGAAGGCATACTTTCAACTCTCTTAGCGACATGTTGACCTCCAAAATAATGAAAACTTCTCAATCATTCCAAACAGTTTCATAAAGCTGATCAGCAACTATTTCTATTTGACGTAAGCTAAAAAACAACAACACACACAATCTCTCTCTAGACACTATAATGTCAGATATCCACTGCTTTAGGACGGTATAAGAAGCTGTTTTGAAATACTGACATAACAAGTATAGCTTATAATAGTATCAGGACTTGGATGTTATATTAATGGTCGATTAGTTGCGATATTAGCTGCTCGCTGATCGCCATCTTGAACTCCGGTTGACGAGTCTAGTTATGGGAAGTCATTCATGCGAATCGGTTCTTTCGAACAGTTCGTTTCATCGTTTCAGCAAAGTAACTAATTACGTCATCTCGTGCTTCCTAACGAATAACACGCATAAAAATAAAGCACATAAGGCTGTTTATTATGTTTATTATTATCCAAAGTGGTATTGTAATTTCAATTAAATTTATGATAATGGATAACTGAGTTTACAGAACACTTCAGCAACTCAAAGATTAAAATATCTCTCTAGGTGAATATATAAATAATACAAATTAAGCACATTCACCCCTCAAATAATTAGTGTTATAATGCAAAAAGAATGCAATTTTAAATACATGATATAGTATGTTTTAAATCAATTATATGATAATAAGAGAATTACCACTGAGAATAAGGGAAATAATAATATTTTTTAAAAAGTGGCAATCCGGATTCAGCCCATAAAAACGCTTTATAACCTAAATTTGCATTTACTAACACAACACTAAGTTCAAAGCGTGGCTGTTCGTGAAAGAATCATTCAGTCCAGTTTTATGAACCGGTTCTATTGATTCACTGAAAAGATCCGACTCTACATAAACAATTCATTCACGATTCGGACGTCGCTAGACTAGTCACGTGATCGACATTGTCTTATTTTTTTCTCATCGAGTGTTCGGTTGAGCGAAACGAATAATTGCGGTATTTCCACGCGTAAAAGTGTTTTGTTTCGATGAGTTTATGTTTGTTTTTTAAGTATTTGATATTCATATAGATGTGGGATTGAAATAAGAGCAGGAAATCTTTTGAGGAAGTGGAGTGACAGCAGCCCCGCTGTAAATCAAGATGGCAGGTAATGTGCTTTAGTGCATTTATTTAAAGCTTTATGAGGCGGTTTAAAGAGAATCGGCTCCGTTATCACTGTTGACTTACATGACGCGTAATGCCTTTTCAATTTTTCTGATGTATTTTAGACGAAAGGTCATGAGCCTGGTGAATTTTAAGTGGATTAACACTAGTTGCGAGTTGTGTGGAGCTAGCAGGACAGACCGGGATATTAAAAAAGTACTGTGATAAAGAACTGCTTTGGGCCAACACAATCATTTATGTTGTATTAAATACTTTAGGGTGGAAATTATGTAGTACATATAAGTAAATAATGAAGATAACGTAGCTGAGCTGACAAGAGCTTGACAGTCAGTTTGTTAGCAAACCTGACCGGGGTCGATAACGCATAACACGTTTAGTTAACTGGTCACCTTTTAAAATGTATTTCTAAATTGTCATAACTCAAGAACTGTTTGTATGTTATTGCACACTACGATATAAAAGCTGTTTGACAGACATCTTCGCCTAGTAAGCAGGTTATGTGATGTCGGCAAACCTGAGTTGACATATACGTGAGATAAAAGCTAGCCTAACACTACGATACATGCCAAGGCTGTGTGTCAAAACCTAGTGAGCAGTCTACCTAAGCAGCACTTGCACTCAACGTTCTTGCAATGAAAAGACCATAATTGCTGTCTAGTGAGGTTGCGAGTCGCAGCCGAACTTCATGTGTCACAGCAGCATGGCTTGAACCTGTCAGCTTATCTACTAGACACTTGTCGGTCTTTGATCTTCAGTTTATGGTTTATGTTTCCTCAGGTCTGTCTTTGTATTTTGAAGATGGTCATGATGATTTAGATGACTGTGAGTATACAGAACTCTTCAGCAACTTTACAAATGTGGTGAATCTTATAATACCTCTCAAGAACATGTCCAAGTCATGTGTGTGTATGTGTGTGTATATATAAAATTCATTATATATATATATGTATATATTAAGTGTACTGTAAGATAATTGCCATTAGAAAAAACAACTAATTCATAGTTTAAATAAAAATTAGCTTAATTGTCAAGATGTTCTCACAACAAAAATATCTTAATGGACCTAAAATATGCAATTTTTGCAAGTTTAATATGTACCTGACCATGCTTTTAAGATTTTCCCCATTATTTTAACTCTATATCGTTGAAGTCAGTGCGATCTTTGCTGGCAGAAGCGGTTTGCATGTAATGGAATCTCTTTAACTGTTCTTGCTGTAAAGTAAACAATTTCTCATTAAACAAATTCCCTCTACTCTGTGTCACTCTGAATTTCTTTTAATAAGATTCCTAGTTTGAATTGAAAAGATCTCACATTTGATACCACCCGGCCGTACTAGCAAACTCAACATTAATTTATACTCTGCCATTAACTGTTCATATGAATCTGTCTTGCAGTTGGATTCGATGACTATGGTTCAGAGTGTGATGGGATTCGGATAACAGCATTCCTGGATGCAGGCCAGGATAATCTCACGCCTCTGGGCCGGCTGGAGAAATATGCTTTCAGTGAAAACGTCTTCAACAGGTGAGATGTTAAAGCGTGTGGTCTGCAGTATAAAACGAGTAACTATCAGACATGGTATGTGAGATGGATTTCAGGCTGTTTTTTTTTTTCCTGAAATGCAATACTCAGTGTTTCTTAGGAGTGGTATAAGATTTTATATGTCCATCTTGTAACTATCACTCGAAAATAAGTGAGATTTGATACAGAAAATATGAGGATAACTTTTTTTATGGCACAATGGTGGAACATAATTTAAAAAGTTTAATGGCTTAAAGCGAACCTGATATGATGTTGGACCAGAAATACTTAGTAAGGAGCCAAACTTGTCATCGTAGAAGAACTTGGCTTAGACGGAACGTTTCTTGGGTGATATCTGATATTTTGGCTTGGAAACATTATAAACATTAATCTGTTAAAAAAGTAATTTTTTTACTTTTTCATTAAAAAAAAAATAGTTTTGTGCATCTAAATTGCAAAGGCCCATGTGACGTGGACTGTTTTGGTGTGCTTGATACGTTTGATGTTTATTTTCAGGCAAATTGTGGCTCGTGGATTGCTGGATGTGCTCCGGGAGTTCAGCGATAATGAAAATGACTTCATCAGCGTCATGGAAACAGTTGCCAGAATGTCTGAGGATGGAGGTTTGTATGACTTTTGACTGTATTTGACTTGTTCAAAATGGCTAAACTGTATGTAATATTGTGAATGTAACGTGATGTTACAGAACCGACAGTGCGAGCAGAGCTGATGGAACAGGTACCAAACATTGCCATGTTCCTTCATGAAAATCGGCCCAATTTCCCTGAAGCCTTCTCACGGTATCTGGTACCCATTGTGGTCCGGTATCTCACAGACCCTAATAACCAGGTGAGTTATACTTTGAAAAACTGCCTGTTCTTTGAATCGTTTATCTGAATGGGTAATGATGACAAATATTTTTGTGTAGGGATGAGTTTAAAGGAGTTAAACTAGTCAGCCAATAACCTACTAGCACTAGTAAAGAAATCAATAACAACAAAATATATGTTTAAATGTATAAATCGTTTTTTAAAGTGTAAAATGATTTCAAATAATTTGTAATTAATTAATATAATTAGAAATATATATTTAAAGGGTCATATGATGCTTTTTAAAGATCATTATTTTGTGTATTTGGTGTACAGAATATGTTGACATGCTTTAATGTTCAAAAAAACACATTTTATATTTCAAATACTGTACATTATTGTAGGTCCTCTATTCCCCGCCTCTCTCAAACACTTCGTTTTCTACAAAGCCCCTCCTTCCGACAAGCGCGGTCTGCTCTGATTGGCCAGCTGACCACCCATCATTTTGTGATTGGCCGACACCGCAATCAGACTCGTCATAACATGTAAGCGCCCCTTACCATACATAATCGTGAAGCTTCATCTTTCAAAATATGAAGACAGGCCCGAAAGGGGAACAGAGGTCTCGGACAGACACAGTGATGAGAGCGGTCTGATGTTTGCAGTACACAAGCCCACGGTTAGACGGCTGACGCCACCTGTGATGTTACTCCCCTCGTCTCTCTCGCTCTCTCTCTCTCTCCTCTCTCTCTCCACTCTCTCTCTCTCTCCATCTCTCTCTCTCTCTCCTTCTCTCTCTCTCTTCCCACCCACACCATACACACACACACACGATGTGCAAATCTCCGCATTTGAACAGTCAATAGCAATACTTAAACTAATAACAAAACAGTGGCTTATTCAGAAGCGCCAGATTGTCATAGCAAGTCAGAATTACCTCCTCTCCTAGGTCCACGAAACGATCGTCCATAAAATGCATTGCTGTTCTGTTGTAAGTGATCTTAAAGTTTCCTAAATGCATCTACTTTCGGAAGGTGAAATAAAGTGGTTTTGCTTTCGCCTAGAAACACGCAGCGCCTCCCTGACATGGCTGCTTCAACACTGCTGTTCCTGAAACCACGCCTTCTTTTCTCGCGTGCACATTGTTGGCCGCATTTACCAACTATTTCAACATAGTGAGGTAGATATGTGGGGGTTTGTTAGAACGAGCCGTTTTAGGGGGGGTGTGGTAGAGTCTTAACTTTGATAAAGAACATCTCTTTGGTTTTTTGAGACTTTAGTCTTTGCAACTTCAGGGATCTTATCTATTCACGAACGGCTTGTAATACTCCAAAGAGAAAGGAAAAACTTGAAATCGCATCATATGACACCTTTAATTATAGAGAGAAGAAAGTAGAAAATAAGATTACATTTTTTTTATTGGAACTGCTTAGGGGAACATTTTTCAACTTGCCAGAGAAGGTTTTGGTTGCTGACTGCATGCTGTGCTTTAACTTTTACTTTCACTGTTGCATCTCTAAATTCATACCATTTTATCGTTTATTCTGTAATACTCACAGAGCCATCTAAAAAGCTCTTTTGTAATAGTCACAGTAAGTTTCACAACAATTATCAGATTGCTTGAGTAATGGTCCTATTATTATGCATAGTCATTAGGCTTCCGTTTTTCAGTGAAGACTAAGATAATTTTGTGTAGTATTTGTTGTTTAGCCTATTGGTTTATTAAATGTCACTTCCATATTTGGCGTCCATACTTAAGAAATGCATATGATCAGTATTAGGTGTTGTATTGATCCTGAAGCCTTATTCAGGGTTTCTTAAACACCAACTAATAATTTAGTCGTTCAGATAACCCACTGAGTAAATTTTGTCTGTGCTTTTTCCTGTAGGTGCGAAAGACAAGCCAGGCTGCTCTGCTAGTGCTACTTGAACAGGGTCTGATGAGTAAGGCAGATATGGAGGGAAAGGTCTGCCCTGTGCTTCTGGAGCTCACTGAACCCAGCAGTGACGATGACTACAAGATCGAAGCAGTTGCGGTGAGTCTTTGTGTTTAAGAGAATGCGCTGCTGATTACTGGAAGTGGAAAATACTCATCGTAAAAATATGTAAGCCATTAGCTTTCATAGCACTGAAAAGATAACAACTTGTTATATTTCCTGTCATAACTTCATTCCATCTATCACGGAATGCTTATCTGTGTGCTGTCTGCATAATACTGTGTTACTGTGTTAATTGTTTTGTGGGTCATGTTTTTGTCTCTGTGTTGATGGTGAATAATGTTTTGTTGCAGATCATGTGTAAGCTGGTGACCATGTTGACTAAAGACACGGTGGAACACCTTTTATTGCTGCGCTTTTGTGAACTCTGCAGTGACGTCAGATTATTTCAAGTCCGCAAGGTAATGGTCCTCTCCGTTTCATAATTTGTGGAAGAGCTTAGAACTGTTTTTTGGAACATGTCTTTGTGGAACATGTTCATAGTTGATGTGATGAACTGCATTGTGTGTGAAATTCATACTTAACATAAATAATAACCAACCAAAACTAACTCCAAAAAGGAGTTACTTTCAAATTGTTTGCAGATTACATTTGTCTATTTGATCAATAATACAATGACATTCGAATATGAACTACTGGTGTTGGTAAAATTGATTAAGTGATTTTTTTATTTTTTTATTTTTATTTTTTTAAAGAGACTCTTTTGCTTATGGAATCTACATGTATTTGATAAAAAATACAGTAAAAGCAATAATATTGTGAATATACTACAGTGTATGCTGTTTCTATTGACTCATTTATTCCTGCGATTGCAAAAGCTGAATTTTCAGCAGCCAATTTCAACTGCTTCTTCAGAAAATCATTCCAATAATTCTGACATCCTCCTTCAAATCGTTTAACTTGCCTGACACCAAACTTTTGAACGTTAGTGTATTTCCGCTTATTACCAAAGTATGAATACACAAGTCCGTGCATTTTATATATCTCAGTATCATCATGACAAATAGTAACAATCCAAAGAACACAGTGGACAGAAATGGCTTCCAAAAACAAGAAGCCTTGACACAGTGAAGTTGTGTTCTGGTAAATGCACATGTTTGCGACCGTTTTGCCATTCAAATAACTGCAGTAATAAATCTCAGGCGTACACTGTGTGGAAGAAGTTGTGAAGAATGTTAATCTACTTTTGCAACTCGTGCTGGGTTGGCAAGAAGCAATGTTGCTTGAGTTGCAACAGGCCTCTGTTTACAACATAACAGAAGACTGAATTTGACCTCATTGTAAATGTCTAAAAACCTTCTATTACACTTTTTTGTTTGTTTTTTTTTCTCACCGTCAGGTTTGTGCTGCAAACTTTGGCGAGGTCTGTTCTATTGTTGGCCAGGAAGCCACAGAGAAACTTCTGGTGAGACTTGCTGCGTTCCTCTTGTGCTTGTATTTAAAAACAATACTGCAGTCACATCCAGAATGAATGCATTTAATTATATCTGAGTGCTAGACCCAGAAAACACCGTTCATCTTATAAAGCCTTAAAGTTTGTGTCTTTGTGCAGATTTTATGTTGACACGACATGCAAATGTGTTAACCAGCACTCTCTCTTTGTCCTCACCTCAGATGACAAAGTTTTTCGACCTGTGCTCAGACAGTCTGTGGGGTATTCGGAAAGCATGTGCCGAGTGCTTCATGGTTGTTTCAAACTGCACTTCTCCGGAGGTGCGGCGTTCTAAATTGTCCCCCTTGTTCATCAACCTCATTAGTGATCAGTCACGCTGGGTAAGAGCAAAGAAACTAACACTGTGTTCTAACATGCTGTGACTCAGCATGTAATTTCTGTCCTCTCTGAAAGTGAACGTGATTATTTGATGTTTAGTAAGTGAATGTAGGATGTGGAGTAGGCTTTTGGATCAGTGTGATTTCTGGCTTTGTTTTTAGAAATCTCTTTACTTTTTTTTTTTTTTTTATTGTTTAATTATCAATTTTTAAAGGGAATGGAACATCTGCTTATATTCTTTTCCTTTTCAGGTACGCCAGGCTGCGTTCCAGTCTCTAGGTCGTTTCATCTCCACGTTTGCCAACCCTTCAATCACAGGATTGCATTTCTGTGAAGATGGAACCCTTTGTGAGATACCGAAGATCTACTCAGAGAGGTAAATGCACATGGTTTCTTTTACTGTGACTGGGTTTGTACGAAAAAAAATACATGTGTTTGTAATTGACTAGTTGTTGTAGTCAGGTGTCAATCTTTATAAGTAGGCTTTTTTTATAAAGAAATTCATGCTTTTATTCAGCAAGGATACATTAAAATTGATCAAAAGTGACAGTAAAAAATTTTTACATTGTTACAAAAAAAGTTATTTTTTCCCCCCTCCAAATAAACGAGAATCCTGAAAAAAATGTTTACAAACAACCAAAAATAAATAAATAAATAAGCATCACAGCTGTTTTCAAAATTGATAATTGTTCAGATATTGTTAGATTGATAAGGAATGTTTTTGATCATCAAAATAATAATATTATGTTTTCTGAAGGATCATGTCACACTAAAGGCTGGAGTAATGATGCTGAAAATTCAGCTTTTGCAGCTTTCACAGGACTAGTTACATTTTTAATAATATATTAAAATAAAAACTAATATTTTCATATATTGGCCATTTTTACTGTATTTTCCCATCACAAAATGCGCCTTGGTGATGTAAGGACTGACTCTTTCAAAAACTAAAAAACATCTGGAGACCGCAAAGGTTTGAACATATCCTAGTTTTACTACTTTTAGGGCTGGGTTTTGACACAAATTTCACTATTCGATTCGATTCGATTCTCATTCATAAGCTTCCGATTCGATTCAATGTTGATTATTTTGGATACATATCATGTACAGTACATGCCACATTTTCTCAAGAAAAAAATAACTCAGCTACTGCTGTAAAATATACATGAGAGTCAGTTGGTACTACATTATAATATTGAAGGTTAAAATTGACTGATTTGTGCTGTACAACTGCTTAAATTGCACTTAATGAAGTTTTTATAATAAAGTTACAATTACTTCAGTTTTTTTTTTTTTTTTTTAAAATACACCTTTAATTTGTCTGTCATTAAAACTTGATGGATTTCATTAAACTAAAACATAAAAGACCGTAAAAATAATATAATGAATGTTAATGGTGCATAATTCAGCAAAATGCCTCTCTACAGTATTTTTCTGGCTGGACATCAAGTTATGGTCCCAAAATATGCTTTCTGTGTAAATTGGATGTTATATGAATTTTACAAGCTGTTATAATATTGACATCTTTGCGCGGCTGAAACACTGATTGAGCGATTATTTGAGACAGGATATGGATTGTAAAGTTGTACTCTTTCTTTTTACTTGGGTCATGCAAACTTTTATTTTGTGCTGAAACTGGTATTAATGTAGAGAAGATGATCAGTTCACGTGCACCTCGTGCTGCAGCGTCTGTTGAACTGAGGTGCTACAGTGATCTGTCACTTCACATTAAACAGCGCCAAAACGGCATTTATTGTTTGAATACTGCAATACAATGGACAGAATTTGAAATCTGACTTTTTCATATTAAAAGTACCAAAGCACAATGCTTTTTGCGATTTATTGGATGGGTGGTGCCCTTCAATGTTCCGTCCATTAAATGAAAACAGGCTAGAATAATTGATTCTTGGGATTTAAGAATTGATATTGTTTCATAAAAATGGGAATCGATTAAAATCGAGATATCGATATTTTTTTACCCAGCCCTACTACTTTATATTGAATACATTTTTGGAACTCTTTTGCACAACTGTCTTTGTAGCCACAGAAAGGAAGTGACCACCAGCAACTCCAGTAACAGCCGCAATGCCTCCATTGATGGTTCTCCAGACAGTCTCATTCAGCCCCGTTCAGAGCAGCTACAATCCACTTCTGTTCTGACGGGTCCACCATCACATCCTCCAGAAGGCAATTCCTCTACCCAACCCCAAGAAGATGGCACCAGCCTGGGCCACCCTGAACACTCAGGCCCTTTGTCCCACCAGCAGAAGGACGAGTGCACAATGTTCAATTCCTTCAACTTCTGGAGAGCCCCACTACCTGACATCACCCAAGAGCTGGAACTCTTACGAGAAGAGAAAAGAGATGAAGTGATAGAGAAACGAGATGAGACCATGAGGGAGACGGAAGGTGAGGGGAAAGAAGACGTGCCAAGTTTAGATTCACAAGGCCCAGCCACCAGCTCTCAGATCCAGAAGGTTTTGGACTGTCTTCAGCCTCACCTGGATGATCCTGATGTGCAAGGTGATTTCAAAAAGAGCCCATGTTCTTTTGACCTTTTCCACATAAGGACATAGTTATTTATTTCCCTGTGTGCTTTCCACTCGCAGCTCAAGTGAAGGTGTTGTCCGCTGCACTGAAAGCTGCCCAACTAGAGAGTCAGACAGAAGATGCAGATGAGTCTGTGTCAGAGAGTAACGGTTCCACAGGCTCCCCGACGTCTGATGAGCTCAGTGCCATGAGTGAACTCTCACTGACGGACGCACAGATCTCAGACTCACCCTCCAGTTCACCAGTGCTGGTAGACGACTCTGAACACAGCAGTGAGGTGAGAGGACAATTTTATAGTTACTGAACTATAAAAGTGATTGCAGCAATTTAACTATTCTTACATGTTTTAATGTTTGAAATATAAAATGTAATTAATGTAATAATGCTTACAATGTTTAAAAAGTTTCGCTTATTATTATTTTAGACTGTCAGTTATTTAAGTAATTAAAAGATTTTATCTTTTCACTGCCCTAATAATACTACATATATATTATAATAATTTTAATATTTTCACAAATATTATAATTAAAAATAAGGTATTACATTCGATTTAATGATAATTCAAATGTAAAAAAAATATTCGACCTTTTTTTTTAAATGTTAAGATTATATTTTACATTTCATTGGTATTAATATATTTCGATTGTTGTTATTATTATTAATAGATATTTAATCAAATTTATTCCATAGAAGTATTTGCTAAGAAAAGCCCCCAAATGAAGAATCTACATGACTGTGGAAAAATATTCCATGTAGTGTCAATTATACAGTTGTAGTCATAACAATAATACAAGGAGAATAATGTTGTTTTAAATGCTTTTTAAACTACTGCCATTATTTTACATGCCTTTGCAACTCTCCATCTGCATTTTTATGTAAATCTATTTATGCAAATGTCATTAGAAGGAAGTGCTGGCACAGTAAATCTACAGTAGACAGTTCATTATATATGCAGTTGTGTGTGTGCACACAGGAGTCAGACCTAATAGAAAATGTGGAGGGGGACAAAGATTCAGACACAGCTAAAACATGTGATGAGGAGAAATCTAAAGTACAGGTAATGTCCTGCTCTGCAAGCCGGATTTAAAAAATATTGCATGTCTTTAAACATAAAAAGCTGCTAGCTTTCCCCTTGCCTTGATATTGAGGTAGTTGTACAACCACAAACCTTTAGGTTTTTTGTACACTGTCATTGCAGTCATTATTCATTATTCATGCAGAAAAAAAAAAAAAAAAACAACAAAAGCACTTAAATGTACAAAAAACTCCTCCTTTAAATAACAGACTGTTTCAGACTGTTCATAGTTTATTAAATCTATGATGTTTCCTAACAATCATTCTTTCTGTGGTCTCAGAATGTAATTCCACAGCAGTTGCTGGATCAGTATCTGTCCATGACAGACCCCGCTCGAGCTCAGACTGTAGACACTGAGATCGCCAAACACTGTGCATTCAGCTTGCCAGGTGTCGCCCTAACGCTGGGCAGACAGAACTGGCACTGCCTCAAAGACACATATGAGACCCTCGCTACAGACGTACAGGTTAAATGTCCTCTCAATTTATAATGCTGATGTTATTTGTTGGAAAGGTTTAACAAAACTCTGTGTCAAATGTTAGTACAGTACTGTAACACTTCACTTTATAATTGTTACATAAACCTATATTATTAAAATATATAATTAAACAATATTTTAATTATAGATTGTTATTGTTTTGTCTTTATTTTTTAAATATAAAAAATTAGGAAAGAGCCCGGTAACTTTGCTAGTTGTTAAATAAATACATTGAATTGTGTCAGTGGAAGGTGCGGCGGACGCTGGCGTTCTCTATCCACGAGTTGGCAGTGATTCTGGGAGATCAGCTGACTGCAGCTGACCTGGTGCCCATATTTAATGGCTTCCTCAAAGATCTCGATGAGGTGCGGATAGGAATTCCTCAACACCTGTATTATTTCTTGAAGGTGAAATATGAACTTGTTTTCCTTAATTTGGAAGACACATATATGATCATTTTATACCATAGCTTTGAAAATAAATCGCCTATGCTGAAAAAAAAAGCTTTATTCTTTAAGATCATAATTTCAGACAGTTTTTATTTTTTTTCGTTATTAAAAATTATTATCAATATTTAATTAACTTTTATTAGCAGTCATGGCTGTCCAAACAGGATATTTTAGTAGGTTTTTATATATACTAATTATAGGTTTGTTTTTTTTTTTTTATTGTAGTTAAAGCTGCATTCTGTAACTTTTTTTGGTTAAAAATGAACCGAAATCAATATTTGAGAAAATGCATAACCATCCAGTGTTCAAAACTATCGCCTTACTTGAGGCCCGATTCACAAAGGTTAGCTTATAATAATGTTTTCTAATATGAGTGGCATGGGTAGGTTTTCGTGGTAAATTTGAGCATGGCACTGCGTCATTGCGTCACTTCTGTAAACAAAGAAGTTGTCCCGGCTACTAGGTTATCGCATGTGCGGATGCTGCAGGTGGCCGATGGTTTATAGCTTTTTCTCACAGCAGCTGGAATAATTAAACGTATCATTTTGATGCCGGATTGTAATCCATAAAGGATTATGTGTTTATGAAACACAAGTGACTGAAATTAGATTATATTCCGGTTTTAAATGTGCATCTGATTACAGATAGTCTGTGATTACACAAGATTTGTATTTTTAAAGACAACCAGTTCGAAGGGAGCATAGTTTGCTTTTTGGTTTAAAAGAATTTCTTAATATGAAATTCGTGTGGTATGACAATTCGAGATTAGACTGTACAGAAATTGAAATCTACACGCTAATACACTATAGGCAATGCTGATGTTGTTAACATTAATAATTTGAGAATAAAGTATAACAGTAATAATAATTTGCATGGTTTGATGTTATATGAGCTAACCGATCTTTAGATTTTAATCACCATTGGTAGCGAGATTTATGCTTTTTTCCTCAGTTGGTCAGAACAAACGTGGCATACTTTACTTACTTGTTCTGATGACAATATACGGTGACGATTCTATTTGGGTCATAGATTCAAGACGTAGCTAGAACTGTGATTTGGCGAATTAGCGTACATATCCACAACTGGTGCTTGACTGATGGCTCACACGTCTTCCTCAAAACAGTAGATTCATACCGCGTTGGCGGGCGCACAACCCACACAAGGAAGATAATTCTGCAAACAGCTGCAATTGCACAGGTTTTTCAAACAGAGATTGGCGACAAGAGGCAAAACTTATGGACCTGTCAGCTTTATAATTTTATTATGTGCTTTTGTCATTTTTATTAATTTTTCTTTTTTAATAATTCTATATATCTTTTATTTCAGCTTTAGTCATTTTATCACTTTCATCTTAACCTTATTTAGGCCTATTTCATTTAGCTAATATTCATCTAATATTTATATTTCATCTCTATTTTAGTTACAGAAAACTATTTTTAATAATTTTGTTTTAGTTAACAATGGCCTCAGCAACACTGTCTCTAACAGATCTTTCTGTGTCCTCTTTTGTAGCTTCTTCATGCCGATAAGCGTCGGGAGTATCTGTATCAGCTGCAGGAGTTCATGGTGACGGACAACAGTCGAAATTGGAGATTCCGCTATGAGCTAGCTGAGTACGTGCTACTTTGTTACATGCATCATTGACAATGTAGCTTTTGAGCTCTCAAGTGTGATCTCACTCTTGTGGCATTTGTCTGTGTCTGTATTTAGGCAGCTCATCCTGATCATTGAGTTGTACAGTCACAACGATGTGTATGACTACCTCAGACAGATCGCACTTAACCTTTGCTCTGACAAAGTGTCAGAAGTGCGGTGGATCTCCTATAAACTGGTGAGTCATGTGGCCTTCAGCTTGTTGTCAAAAATAGCAACAACAGTACAATGACTTTCACTAGCTGCATTGTTTGCGTTTGTGTTCTGCTTTTAGTAACTCCACTGGACTGTATTTAACCTTGGCTCATAGGCTGTTTACACCTAGTATTACCATCCACACCTGTATTTAGTGACAAGTTTTGTCTTGTGAATGTGTGTAGGTGGTGGAGATCCTGCAGAAGTTGTATGCCTGTGAAGCTCATGATCTAGGTCTGAATTTCATTAATGAGCTCATTATGAGTTTTTGCCACTGTCCCAAATGGGTCGGACGTCAGGCATTTGCATTCATTTGCCAGGTAAAACATACATCAGCTTTTTACAGTGTTATCCAGGATTTACAGTCACACCATCTTAACACACTTCTCTCATTCATAGATCTCATATTTTTGATAGTGTTAATTTCAAGTTTCAATAATTATTTAGCATAGAGTAGTACTATAGTTTTTTTTTTCCGAGACACTGTGGGATTAATAATTCTGAAATAGATGATATCAGAATAACAAACTGGTGTGCAAATAACTTTAACCAGTCAAGTTGAAACGTATATTTGTTTGCATATATTTGTTTTGTTTTGTTTTGTTTTGTACAATATGCAGCATTTTCAAAAGAGAACCAAAGTCCGACACTGAGGGCTCTTAAATGTTAAAGAGATAGTTCACCCAAAAAAAATTAGCCCATTATTTAGTTTCACCCTCAGCCATCCTGGTTGTATATGACTCCTCTTGCAGATGAATCCAATCGAGTTTATTCAAAAGGGACTTTGAGCTTCCAAGCTGTTAATAATGCAGTCAGTGGGGTGTTGCAGTTCCTCAGTCCAAAAAAGTGAAATAAAGTCATCCTCCTAATACAAAGTGCCTCCCATGGCTCCCCGTGGCGGTTGGTTTTAGTCCCCGGGGGGGTGAACAAAAGGCCTCCTGTAGCGAATCAATGCAATTTTATAAGAAAAATATCCATATTCAAAAAGTAATAATCACTTTAATGTAGCTTGTGCCAACAGTCATACACGGAAGCAGTTCCGGGAGCATGACGTATGAGGTCGGCTTTGCGTTCTTACAAAAACGCTTCGATTCGCATCGAAGCCTTTGTTCACCCCCCGCAGCCGTGTGAGGCACTTTTTTTATGGATGGGCGCTTTTTTTTTCACTTCTTTTGGACTGATGCACTGCCACACCCGCTGACTGCCGTTAAACAGCTTGAAAGATCAAAGAATTTTTATATAACTCCGACTGGAATCGTCTAAAAGAAGAAAATCATATAGACCTAGGATGCCTTGAGGGTGAGTAAATCATGGGGCTAATTTTATTTTTTGGGTGAACTAACCCTTTAAATCTGTCATGTTATATCTAACAATGTGTGAGAGTGATTAATTCATTTCTTATGTTTCCACGTAGGCCATTGTGGAGGAGGACTGTATGCCCATGGAACAGTTTGCACAGCACCTTCTACCCAGTCTGCTCAGCCTCTCATCAGATCCTGTACCCAATGTACGTGTGCTGGTGGCCAAGGCGTTACGGCAGAGTGTGTTGGAAAAACGTAAGACACACTCACACATTATAAAGACAAGTTAGAATATGCCTGGATTACAAGATGCTATGCATGCATCCACTCCTTCATTAGGCCCTCCAAGGGCTTAAATTAAATTAATGGACTAAAATATTTACAAGTAATTTCCTGCACAGGATGTATACTTATTTTTGTCCAGTGAAATGCTTTCTAGAAAGTTGTCAAGTGTAGTTGCACTTGAAGTAAAGGCCAATTAGAATTTAGTTTTTTGTGTTTTGATTTATTGCATAATGGTTTTTTATTATACTTTATTTTTATTTTTGTTTTTATAGCTGTTTCTTCTATTTCATTTTTTATTTTTATTTTGTTTAAATGAAATAAAACTGAACTAAAAATAACAAAATTAGTGGGGTTTTTTTGTATTTTTATTATGTATTTTTAGCATATTGTTTTATATTTTTTATGTATTTATTTTAAAAAGGGATTCTTTTATTTGAACTTTATTAGAAGTTCTTGTAGTGTTTTAGTTTTTACTTAATGTAGGCTAGTGACCATTTAACTTTAAACAAACTGTCACTATTAGTAGCACAAAAAATAAAATGTTTTTTCTAAATAAGTATTTAGTGTAAGTGTCACTGTTTAAGCATGGGTTCTAATCACCTATATCTGTGCTCTGATTTCAGCATACTTCAAGGACCCAGGCAGCGCTTACTCGGATGAGCTGGAAGAGGCTCTGTCTGAGCTAAGGATGGATAAGGACAGGGATGTGCAGTTCTTCGCCACACTGGATCCCAACAGAAACGTCATGGACACAGCAGCGTTAATTTAGCACCATGTACTGTCCGCACACAAGAACAAGCACCAGCAGGAACAACACTAAACGGATTCACAGACAAGTGTTTACAAATAGGAACTACTTTCCAAGACCTTCACACACGCAATGTATCCTTTATCCTCTCCTGATACGCTCCACATTTGACAGTGCATGCATATATTATGCATTCATACACAAAACGGCCTCATTTATAAAACGTTTCTACTGATATGTAGCTAAATCTAAAATTGGATCCTTAAAATATACAAATGTATGCGTATTTATGGTAATACGACTAATACAGCCTTGCAAATTAATCTTCCACAGTGGTTTTCACCATTTAGATGATTAAATGGTGAGATTGCCTTGTCAAGCAATTACAAATGACAATTACAAACTCGACCTCTCACTTACACAGCCTCACTTTAACCACCCAAACTTACATACACACACACTTTCAAACACAGAAAAACCATCTCACCTCTCTGAATGGTGCAAAAAATTTTTTGCTCCTTTGTGGCAGCAGAAAGTATTTGGAGACACAAGACGCATCTTAACGATGAATTGTGTCGTTTCTCTTCATCAGACCGTTCAGATGCTACCAGCTGCCCCTCCAAAGCTACTTTTTCTCCATTTCCTTTTCTTGTGGATTTCTTCAAACAAAAAGAACTAAGAAGACATAAGCAGACTGACACTGTGAAGTGCTACTAACTCAGGGAGACCTGATATTCAGATTTTTTTTTTTTTAAAGCTGCAATGTCGCAAAATGGTATCGAGCTGAGCCCAAGTGATGCTGCAGAACTTTTGCTGCATTTACCAACCTCCTGTTGACCTGGCCCTCAGGATCCACCCAGATTGTTGCGGGAAACGGTGTTTAGAAACAGCAAATGAGCGAATTTTTGCAGCTCAGGAGCTGAAAACCTCCCTCTCTTTTTGCTCAAACCTTTTGTAGCTCACAAGAATTTGCTATTGTCTTTCAATACTGACATTTTAATGTACATGTTTTGAGTGTGATCCAGTTGTACGTAACCTCCTCGTCTTCCCTGATTGGTGGAGAGCGGTTTTATTCCTCACCGTTTTATAAATAAAAGGGGCCAGTATTTTAGAGAGGTTGCTTTTCAAGCAAAATTTACAGCCACTAGACGACATTTAGACACTGGACCACCAAAATCGTCAGACTTGTCCGGTCTAAGAAATTAACGATAAAACATGAATAAAATCTTGATTGGTTAATTCAGCGCTAAGTGGGCCTGACCTGCAGAGGGCGCTGTTCTGACACTTTGTGTTTAGTCGGATTTGCACTAGTTAATCAAAGCACGCCATGATTCCTCTCATTCAGACAATTCCCAAATTTGCTTTAAACTAAATAAGCTATTTTGTTTTTGAAGTTGATATGACGGACCATCCGTTTTTATAAAGCATGGTTGTGCTGCTCTTGGCATCGGTTAACTCGCGTCTAGCTGCTGATTGGTTATCAGTATGCCTGTTTTTATGGTTTATATATTTAAATTAGGAGGACTGGACACACATCAGCATGTAAGGGCAAACTTTGCCAAGAGCACTTTATTATTAAAGGTTCAATGGAAAGAAAATTGCAGGTCCTTGTTTTATACAGTATATATAATAATAAATAAATCTGTTGGACCGGATGAATCATGATAAATCAGTGGTTCGGATTTTTTAAATAAGGCAACTGTCTTGACAAAACTCAAGTGGTGCTCGGATCCGGTGCATTTATTCTCACAGATGTGTATATGGGATATGTTTATAGATTGTGTATATGGAATTGTTAAAAAAAAAAAAAGGTTTAGTTTAGCTCTGAAATACAGCCTGTGATCAAATTGATAATATGATTTTATTGAGGATATCTACAGGAGTCGAGGCCAGTCTTTTTTCCTGTGGCGATATTTGGTTTGGAATTGTATAGCGGGAGAAGTTGTTTTCCTTGTGTTCCCATGTGTGTTTGTGTGTCTGCATGCATCTGTGTGTGGCTGTTTGTCCTTTTTGTTTCTTTCTTTTTTTCCCCCCCATATGGACCATGTTGAAAGTAGATATATATTTTGTTAGATTGTTATATTTTCCCCAATAAATTCTCCTGTGTGATTTGCTGAGGCACTGACGTCAGTGATGTGTGTCAACTAAACAACTTCAAACTGTCTGCATATGTACTGATCCAGTAGTTTTTCAGTAATGTTACAATATTATGATGCAAGCATCTGATTCGATTCTTTTGCCCCCTTTTATTCTTCTCAGTGTATCATGTTCAAAGATTTTATATCCTAACATTTCAGGTTACAACCTTTGTAATTTTCTGTGCATCTCTTTTAAATACATTTTATGTTTTGTTATTTTTAGTATTCATTAATTAAAATAATATAAATTTGGAATCATTTCTCAATTGTGCTTTTTATTCTGGAGACAGTTCAGCTGGAAATCACCAAATCACCTAATTCTTTTGCACCTTACATATTAATAAAGAGCATTCTTCATTATTGTAATATTAAAGGTTGCAGTTTTATACATATAACTGAATGAATATTGTTGTTATACATTTAAGAGAGAAAAAAAAAAAAAAAATCATTACGCTCCCCATGGACTCTGCCTTATTGACACTACTGGCATGATGAAATAATAATAGTAAATTTATTTGGTGTAATCATTATTAATGACGTTTTGTCTTTGTCGTTTATAACAATTATATAGACTTTTACGCTGCTTAGCCATCAGACTCAGATATCTCTTCAGCAGTAAACTAGTCCCTGTGAATAAATTAGCCCCGGTATCATATAGTGTTATATATATATATCTATATATATATATACTTAAATTGTAATATATATTGTATTACCTCCATTAAATGTTTTTATATACATTTGCATCGCATCAAAGCAGTGTTTTCCCGTTCAATAGACTTTTGTTGTGTAGCAGAGAAAGATTTTACTTCTGGTTCGCCTTTTCCGGTCCTCTTTCCTGCCTCGCGTTTAAGATGGTGAGTCGCGAGCCCTCGCGATTGGTTCGTGAATGTGTCTAGTATATGAAATCTCTTTTATACACTGAAGAAAACGGTATGATAAAGTATAGTTAGTAACGTATTTGATTCTCTTAAATGTGGGCCACTATATCGGTTTATAAGACAGTTTTAGTAAGACGTGTGTGAAGATGTCTAGCACGTGCTGTAACACGCGGCATGGACAGGCCTGCTACTCTATGAAATAAAACACTTCCATTAAATGCTTGTCGCCATTTGTTCTTCGGCGCGCTGAGGCTGGTGTTATAGTCGTTATTTAGCGTATACTGTGTATCAAGACGCTGCAGCCTGTCGGTGCTTGAGTGTAAACTGAGCTGACGTGAAGATTGACGCAGCATTAACTGGACACGGTGATTATTTTAGTACTTTTGGTAGTCGTTTATTTTGATTGGTTAAAAAAAAAATCTCAATTTTTATGAGTCTGTTCTTTGAAAAGTTAATAAAGATCTGTACGTAGTTCCTATGGTAATTGAACATCTGGAAATGTCAGGAATTCCCAATTTTCAAATGTCCAAAAATGAAAAATGATGCCAGTAATGAAAATTCTGGAAATTTTAAAAAAAATGTTATGTTTAAAGGGGTCCTATTATGCTTTTTCAACTGTAGTTAGTCAAATCCGCACTTCAAAAGGAGATAATTTATTTAACAGAAATCACTTTTCAAAAACTACAAGGAACGGCCCGTTTGGACTACAACGCATATTTTCCATATCACAAATACCGACGAATGGGACGAGACCTGATTGAGCTGCGCTAGAGAAGGCAACGAGTGTTATCACTATGTCGGAGACACACTAGCTTTCCCAAGGCAGACGAACTTAGAGTGGTTATAATCATCCGGTTTTAAATCGCTCTCAAATTGATTTGATTTTGATTCATATTTACACTGAAGCTCGCAGGCGGGCTATGGTAAAGGGGCCATGACATGTCCCGACCAGGCGCCGAGTGCTGCCAAATCACAACACACACTGGCCCAGCTAACCAATCACAACACACACTGGCCCAGCTAACCAATCACAACACACACAATGGCCCAGCTAACCAATCACAACAAACACTGGCACAGCTAACCAATCACACCACACACTGACCCAGCTAACCAATCACACAACACACACTGGCCCAGCTACAATCCAAACACACACTGGCCCAGCTAACCAATCACAACACACACTGGCCAGCTAACCAATCACAACACACACTAATCACAACACACACTGGCCCAGCTAAACAATCACAACACACACTGGCCCAGCTAAACGATCACAACACACACTGGCCCAGCTAACCAATCCCAACACACACTGGCCCAGCTAAACAATAACAACACACAATGGGCCCAGCTAACCAATCAACAAACACACATGGCACCCAGAGAACCAATCACAGCACACATGGCCCAGCTAAACCAATCACAACACACACGGGCCAAGCTAACATCACAGACACATGGCCAGCTAACCAATAAAAAAAACACACTGGCCCAGATAACAACACAAACACACACTGGCCAGCTAACAATCACAACACACCACTGGCCCAGCTAACCAATCACAGACATTTCGTAGTTCAGAAGGCGGGCCTTCATTTGATACAGTAACTATTCGAGCCGTTCATACCAGACTGAGAGAGGTGTTGTAATAATGTAAAAAATGTGAAAAATAATCACAACAATAACTTTGTTGGTTTTCGAACCACCAGGCATGAGAGCATGTTCTAGTACACCCCAAAACAAATTCAAGACTTTGTAATAGAGCATAATAGGACCCCTTTAAAATTGTGATTTACTGATTGGTTATTTATTTACACTGAAAATAAATAAATAAAATTAACTTTTAAATCGAGATGTAAAAGTTCCCATAGTAATGGAAAAATCCTGGAAATACAATTTTTTAGAAATGTACTATTTCCTGATATTTCCAGGATTGTACATACAAAATTTTTTTTTTTCAGTTTATTTTATTTTTCGTTCTTTCTTTCGGATCATTTATATATACATATGTGTGTTTTTATTCACATCTTATTTTTTATAATCTCTGTTGTCTCTACTGGAAGCTTGTGAAACCAAAACAATTTCCTTGTATGCAAACATACAGAAAGATCTTTTGACTTCTGATTTGTTATTAGCGAACTGCTACAGAGCTCATTTAATTTACTTTCTTTTTTTTTTTTTTTACAGTTTCCATTTTAATTTTATAATTTTGTAAATGTGAAAAATGTGAACTTTCTGATCAATAAAATTAATATAATAGTAATTGCCATTAGCCTAGCAAGAGATGGTTATCCTGGAATAGGTTGTGTAAAAATACATTATATTATGAAGTTTTAAATTATGACAATGATGGGGCAGATGCTGCAGCTGTCGTGTTGAATTGAATTATACTCCTTTTTTTGTTTCTTTTAAGGATTTTTAAATGGTTTTTTTTTTTTAATTGAAAGAATAACAACAGTTATGAAGTAATATGGGGCTAACGGACATCATCACATGAAGTTAGACAGCAAATTAACAAAATATACCAATGATAAAGAAGAAGAAACAAAATGAAAGAAAAAAAATGAAAGTCTTTTAAAGATAGCTTACAATAGACTCAAGAATGTTAAAAGTTTTAGAAGCCTTTGAGTTCAAAGGATTTGACATTCTTAAAAGAAGTAAAAAGGGACTTTATATCAGATGAAAACATTCTAAAGTTAGGTTTGCAATGAATTGTTCTGGCTTTATGAAGGTGAAATTTACCCAGAAGACAAAGCAATAAAACAATATGTTCCAGATTAATGTCCTTGGAATGAAAATCTGACAAAAAAATGATAGATTCTGTTATTTCTATCATTTTGTTACAGCAGGAAAAAATTAACATGGTAACTTCTGACCAAAAAGACTTGGTGAATGGGCAATGATAAAACATGTAGAATAGATTCTTCATCAGTATTACAAAATGAACACATTGAGGATATATTCTCAGAGAATCTAGAAGGGTAGTATCTATGAGCAATTTTGAAATGAAGTTCTTTAATTTTACTTGGGATAAATAGCCTGTGAGGAAAGGTCCATAAGTTTTTTAATTCAGAATCATTTAGATTGTGCTTTAGAGGGGCATCCTGCGGTTGAAGAAAGAGCATTTCTAATAAAAAAAGTTATTGCATTTTTTATCTAATACATAAACACCATTAAATGCAAGTGTAGGAAAATGGTTGTTTACACAGCCATAACATAAATGCGCTTTAAACAACGTTTTTAAACTGACAGGGATACTTTTAGTCACCTTATTAAAATCTCTTAGTGAGATTGATGCACCTTTCAAAAACACAAAATCAGTGAATCTATACTCCTAATGATTCAATATTTCCGTTTTTAATTGACAGACTAAGAAGAGAAGGAACAACGGACGTGCAAAGAAGGGCCGTGGTCATGTCCAGCCCATCCGCTGCACCAACTGTGCCCGCTGTGTTCCCAAGGACAAGGCCATCAAGAAGTTTGTCATCAGGAACATTGTGGAGGCCGCCGCTGTGAGGGACATCTCCGAAGCGAGTGTGTTTGACTGTAAGTGACTGCTTTAACTACCAAAACATTGTCAAAGTCTTAATGTGTGCTGTTCTGTGTAATTTCAAATTCTTTTTTATGTCCCTATTCCTCCTCCTGTGTAGCATACGTATTACCCAAGCTGTACGTGAAGCTGCATTACTGTGTTAGCTGTGCCATCCACAGCAAGGTGGTGAGAAACAGATCCCAGGAGGCCCGCAAGGACCGAACACCACCTCCCCGCTTCAGGCCTAGTGTAAGTACAATCAAATTCTGTTGTGGGAAAGTTTAGAATTATTAGTAGGGTTAAAGTGCATGCGCTGTATTTTGTTACTTGGTGTTTAATGTGCATCTCAGCATTTTCGTTGTCCTTTTTTCCTGCAGGGTGCTGCACCCAGAGCTCCTGCAAAGCCCATGTGAAGCAAATCAACGGTCACTTTCTGTGCATTTTTATGCAGAAAAATAAAAAAATATGTAAAACAGGTCGTGGTGTTTCATTGGTTTGATTGTTGCTGCATGATGGTTTGAGTGCATTTGTTACTGCTGTGTAGTTTGAGTTTGGAGCTCTCTCCACTTTAATTCTAAATCCTTCACTTTTTATCTTATAATCAATCTTTAAACTTATTTATTAATAATTTTCTCTTATTATAATAGATAAACATATGCCCAATATTATTTTACATTAAAAAAAAATTGTTTTGAGGTCATAATATTAATTGAACTAATTTGAACAGTCAGTGTAACAACCTTGTTTGCATTTTTTTGACACACTCATTAGAACATTATTTTTCTAATAAAAATACCTTAAAGAAATAATATGGCTGTATTAATACTTAATTTATTTCAGTTAATATTTCCCTTATATGGCCTTAATTATTTTAGCTGTTAGGAATAATAAAAGCAAAAGTGTTTAGTGATAGCTACATTGCAATTATATGAAATCTTAAAAGTAATATGTACTGAATATATTAAAGATAAACTAATTATCTGATGTTTTAAGATACTTCAATGAAATAACATTCATATTTTAAATAACTGCTCATCTGAATAAATGTCATCCATCCAGCTTGTTGCTAGTTTAAATTATTCATAAAGAACAGGATAGACTCCATGTTATGATCTTAAAACTATATGCATAAGGTAACTTACCTTATATTTATATAAACTCGGTGTACTAAATTCAGGATTGTACAACTGCGGCTCTAACCTTATTATAACAGTCAGTCAGAGTATGTCATAATCTGAAGATTGTGACTTCAAGATTTTCTGCATATAATAAGTAATATACCCGTATGTTATATAAATATTTGCATGTGCACTTGTAAATGCACATACTTGCATCCAAACATCTTTAGTCACTCTCAGATGGAAAAGTAACACTTAAAGTCCAGTGATTTTAAATTGGTTCATTAAATCAATTAAATTGTCCCATATACAGTTAAAATAAGTAAAACTACAGAATAAATAACATTACATTTTCTTATGAAAAAGTATTTCAAAGAAATAAAGCCATGTTAGATGTTTTTTTGTCAGCATGGTGTAGCACTATTGTACTTATTTGCCATCTGTTACTGCAGGATTTTGAAAAGTGCTGAGTGTCCCTAAGTCCCAGTGATCTTCTTAGTGAGGTGTGAGTTCATAATCAGCGTGCCATATTCAGTCAGAGACACACAACAGCCTTGACGAGGACAATGGAAATGAACCAACTCAATTAAAACGGCTACAGCTAGTTTCATTCAAGTCATTTAAATAAGGCATACTTTGTATTTTCTCAAACTTCAGGTATTAAAAGAGACTGAAAACTAATTAAGCTGCTGCCAATTCAATTACTTCAGGCTTTATTCTTCGGCTGCGGCCAGGGAAGACCAACAAAAGAGTACACGCCGGGAAGAGGCCTGTCTCCACAAGTTGGAAACTTCATTACAAAAGCAATTTCCAAAGGCCTGACTTTTGGAGAGCATTAAGCAGGATGGCAGAAGGGGACGGACCTGTGGAGCAGCAGGAGATGGAGACACAGGAGATAAACAGTGAT
>JADLZN010004157.1:0-22577 GCA_018155175.1 Sinocyclocheilus anophthalmus
CCTTATTTCAAAGCCAACAGGCAGTAATTGCATATAAAAATGTGGATATTACATATAAAAATGTATTTAAAAAGTACTCTAAAATTTACAGTAATGCCGCACAGCAATGCATGTTTAAGACATCCCAAGAAAAATAAAAAAAAACACATTAATGTAATACAAAGTAAACAAATCATATCTGGTCATTTCTATTTATACATGCTGCCGAGAGAATATTGCTAAGCCTGATCACACGCATGGGGCTTTCCATTAGCGTCTGTCTTTGATGGCACCCATCCACCGCTCCTCAACAGCACTAATGAGAAGCACACAGGTCCTGTGCCAGAGCCACACACTCCACACCTCTCACACAGCTGCTGGACATCACAAGCCCACCACAGCGCTAACACTAGATCCTCTCCAGATTCCTCCACACAACGCCAGGTCAGAGGTCATCGTTATCACTTCAGTTTGTTTGGTTCACTTACGATCCCGCAGCCTGTGTGACTCCTGCCGCATGAAAAGAGCCTTAGAAAGGTACGATCTGAGTTTATCGTAGAGCAAACACAGCCCCTTAGCATTAATCAAAATTGGCAACTCAATATAACATGTTTCTCGTATACATATGGAACACGTTAAACAATACAACACATGTATTTACATTTCAAGCTTGTTTAGTTGTGTGTAGTGTTGCTCGTTCTGAGTGCAGTTCTGAATGTAAACCAAACACACCGCATAAACCGAATGAATGAATACAAAGCTGCATTTAGTTGGAGACAGTGACGATCGATTGTTTATTTTATCGTCTCGTTGTGCGATAAAACAAGCTGGATAATATTTCATTGCATCTGTAATAAATTGTTGCTTTAAACCAGTGATGATAGTTGTGCGTTGGCTTGAAACACTATAGTCTCAGCCATACAGCACAAGCCTGGTCTGCACACAGTCCATTCACTGGCGGTCTGAAGCATAGTGCCAATTTGAATATTGGCAGTTATCAATCTGTGGTGTGTTTCCCAAAAGCAGCTATGGTCGCAAGTTCCGTCGTTACCAGTTGAGTTCAATGGAACTTACCAACATAGTTAGTTACCGATACTTTTGGGAAACGCAACCCGGATTGGCTGGTTTACACTTGATTTACAGCAGTCTCGGTCTCCATCCACCTCAAAACTAATGAGCTATTTATGTTCAGCTTTTGCAGGATTAAACCCACTTTGCACTGCCAAAGGTATGCAGTGTGAAACAATCAGGTTTAAGACACTAACAGCCAGTTTAACAAGAACAACCTATACAGATACTACTGTTGAAAAGTTTTGGATTTGGTAAGATTTTTTAATGTTTTAGAAATAAGCCTCTTAAGCTCATTTGATCAAAAATATACAGAAATAAAAATACTATTGTGAAATATTGTTATAAACTAAAACACCAGTTTTCTATATTGATATATTTTTTAAATGTAATGTTATTTTGTGATGGCAAAGCTAAATATTTCAGCATCTTTACTTTTTTGGATTCTTTGAAGTTGAAAAGAGTCATGTTTATTTGAAACAGACAACATCGGTAACAAAGTAAAAGTCTTTCCTGTCACTTTTGATCAATTTAATGTATCCTCCTATATGGCAAAAATACAATTTCAATGATATATTTTTAAATATATTTCAAAACATCCAAAAATGGCCAAAAATGTTTTTGCTAAAATATGTTTCAAAACATATTTATGCAAATGTATTTTCTAAAAATATATATTTAGCCATTTTTAAACTATTGCATTTTAAAAGCATCTAAATACATATATTTTGCCCTCAATATATCTATCCAAGAAAATACATTCACATACTGTATGTCACATTTGAAGCAAAACATCATCTATAAAGTAAACTCATTTGAATAAAAATCAGCAAGGAACAAAAATAGCAATATTTAAAATTTAAACATTGTTAAATGATTAGTAATCTAGTTTCAATAGTATGCTATTCCATCCACATTTGTGTATAGCCTAAATGTAGGCTACTGTAAGAATGGAAATATAGTATCTAGAAATATATTTTGGTATATGAAGGTTGAAACTATAATCATTTAAAAAAAAAAACATCTATATCTATCTATTTAGCATATATTTAAAATATTTTTCAATAAAAAGTTGGTTGTATAAACCAATCAAAACCTGAAGATATATCCATAAAAGCATGTCATGCAGTCACAGAAACTTTTATATGCTGAATTCAGCAACTGAGGGGGCAAAAAAAAAAAGCATTGCTTTTGAATTGACAGGAATTCTGATCACACACATTTCTGTTAATTCCATGCCAGTCTACTATTGAGGTATGAACTACATAAACTAAACAGCACAAAACGGCACACATAAACAAAACCAAATGTGGTTGGTCATTCAGACAGCCTTGTCCTGTTTAAGTGGGCGGTTCTTGTTCAGAACAAGCTGCAGCATGGACCAGATTTCCACTATGCTGTATGCTCTGTCATGAATGGAGCGGAAAGGCTCGCTTATGCGTTTCAGCATGTAATAACCCTTTTATTGCACTCTAAGCTTAAAGGTTTCACAGGGGAGGAGTGACCGTGGAGAGGTCAGAGAAAAGCCTCTTTTTCAACAGGCTGTACCCGGGCTAGAGACAAGTGGAGGTGCCAAGGGCATTTTATCACAAACCTCCCATTATAAGGCTTTGATGTCCCGCAGCGCAAATCTCCATCATAACTCAAAGCAGAGGCATGTGAGCATGCTCCGGACATCTGTGACAGATGCATACAGGGCCTGGTGTACAGGGCCTGGTGTGACTGTCACGAAACTGTGCAGCTCTAACAACGTCTCTGTGGCCTTATTAGCCACTCGAAAGTCCAGTCGCCACAGCACGGCTGTTTACTTATTACAAGGCTCACAGGAAATTAAGTTTCTCACTGTGTAAGTGTTGGGTTTTGTGTGACAACATGTTGATCTATGTGTGCATGAATTTTTGTAGCGGTGACCAGTTTTGTAGCAGGGTGCAGGCACTATTATAGTTTTTAAAAAATATCTTGTGTTTTTGTATTTTTATTTTTTGTTATCATTAGTTATCAATTTCTGTTCTTTTGTTGTGTTTTGGTCATTTTTATTGGTTGTATTTTTATTTTTAAATGTAGTTATTTTTTATATGCCTAGTTTTTATTCAGTTTTAGTTATTTTAGTACATCAATTTAAACTAAATGAAAAGATACATGATGTTGCTTTGGGCAACTAGCTTATATTTGATGACTTATTAGTCACGTAACCTTTACAATTATTTATAATTATATTATAATAAATAAATATTTAATTAAATGTTATGATATATGATTTAGATTAATGTGATTATTTAACTTTTTTAATGGTATTTATGCATTTTAGAAATCTATAATAACCTGGCAGGTGTAATAATTATAAGAAGTTAACTATATAGGAGTTTGGTGTAATTATATCTCAAATCGACTTTTCCTTCTCAATCTAGTTCCTCACAATTCTTCAACTGAAAGTAAGCATTGCCAGATTAACCTCATAATTGCATTATAAAACTCTCCATTGTGAAATGAATTTGTTTTGTAAAACATTCACAATTGTGAGTAACAATCAAAATTAACTTCTTTTTTATTGAATTTTTTTTATTCCATGGAGGAAACAAAATAGCGAGATGTACACTATTTTTCTCTCATAATCCATATGTCATATCTCACCAATTCTGGTGATTCTATCATCACAATTCTGACTTTAGAACTGTATGAGACTAAAAAGTACAGTTTACAAGATTTTTTATTTTTATTCTGTTGGACGAAAACATACTAGCTAGAAGTACACTCCGAATTCAGACAAAAGTCGAATTGTGAGATCATAAACTCCCAATATGTGAGGAATAAAACTGCCTATAAAACAGTCATAAATTGCCTTTTTTGATATTACCTGATGGAAACAGGCTTTCATAGATTGGAAAGAGTACAGAACAAATTATGGTTTAAGGAGATCTTCTCATGCAAGGTAAGTGGGGAAAAAAACTCTCTATTTTGTTTGATTACAGTCCTGGATAACATTTGATAAATCTGGATTCCCATCCACATAATAGCTAGCACATGTCAGAGTTAATTAACTGAGCAACATACCAACATATCTGCATGTAATAATACATCACACGGGCCAAACGCTGTGACCTTGCATCTCAATCCATTTGAAAAATGCATTGGATCATTACAAGAATCATTACTAATCTTGTACAATGTATGAAACCGCAACCACTTTCCAATTAGCCATCGACATCCTAATACCCTAACAAGCAAAAACATGCAAGCCAAGTGTCAGTCATATTGAACTGGTTAGAATGTAAATTGCAGCTGAGGTAAGAGCTGGGGTTGGGGGTTAGAGCTGCTAAGCTAGGTCGTTAGCCTCCGTCGTTAGTGGGTCGGTCTACATGTTTTCCTTTGGCAGTGAACTGCAGGAGTTCAACTGCTGCCAAATTACTCGCCAATGTTGGGAAAACATTGAACAGATAATTAGTTCAGTCTTTCAGTCCATGCGATTAACCGTGGTCGAAGAGACTTGCAAATGACTAGGCGACCAATATTGCAATTAGTCCAATGTGTGCAGTGAATGGATGATGCCTTTAAGGCAATCTTCGGCCACACTGGTGCACTCAATTGGCTCCAGGCAGACAAACAGCTTTCTCTATTAAATCTGCTGTCAAGCTCACTTAACGGGTGTTAGAAATGGGATATTCTTAAGTTAATTCAGATGGCGTGAACAGGGGACAGAGGGACAGCGTGGGGTGGTAACCTAACAGACGAAAATAGGGGTGCAACGGTTCTCTGTAAAAAATCGAACCGTACTGTTCTCCACACACGGTTCGGCACGCAATAGGACCGCGGTTCAACTTAAATCTGAAAACGCATCTGTAATATGGTTTGCTATAAAAAACACGTAAAACAAACAGGGTTCGGCTAATACATGTCTCTGTCTATGTATGCGCATTCTGGCTTCCCAATACATTACAACAACAGCGATGAAAAAGAAAAAAAAAACGTGGACAAAATATTCACTTTTGTTCAATGCGAATGCCGTATGCTGAAATATGAGCATTTATATCACCTGGGTGCTGATAGCGCGCGCGCACAGGTGAGACCTGAACAGCACACGTTGATATCTGTGTTTAAGCTAAACTCGTTTAAGCTTTGCCATTTTAAACATTTAAGAGCCAGAGGACGCGAGCTTGCGTGCGCAGTGAGAAGATTTGTGCGTGCGAAGCACACAAACCCGCGCCTCAGAACACGCGCAAATATTAAGCTCTCTCTGAAGTATTGTGTTTAAATGGACAGATTCACACAAAAATTATGTCAAAATGCCCGTCTTGGTAAGTATCCTAGCATACGTACAGTATCAGTGCATTCTCTTAAAGTGTCAGCACTTTCTTAATATTAATCAAACGGCAACAACAAAGAAATCACTCACTGCCCTTGTTTGAATAGCTTTTGTAACTTTAATAAAAAATCATCTTTAATTTATACAGTGAAATATGCAATTCTGTTTTACATTTCATTACTTTATTCACTTTCTATACCTGAACAATTACTTATAACTACCTACAAACCTGAAAATCACATGTTTTATTCTGTTTGTATCATCTTAACTCATATTGTAATTTATTTGTGGGCGTATGCCTGTAGTTACGTAGATATATGTCTCTCATTTTCTTTATTATTATTTGACAGTATAGTCTTTGCCTAAACATAGCACATACTGAAACCGTACCGAAACCGTAAAGCTAAACCGTGATAACAAACTGAACTGTGTGAGTAAGCTGAAACGGTAAGTTGAAAACCACTAACAAATACACCAACTTGAAAGTACAGGCAAAGTGTTTTTTTGTGGTGGTGGTCTGTTTAAAGGGATAGTTTATCCAAAAATGACAATTCTGTCATTATTACTCACCCTCATGTCATTCCAAATATGTAAGACCTTTGTTCATCTTCGGATTACAAATTAAGATATTTTTGATGAAAAGCTGAGAGCTTTCTTGTCCTGTATACACAGCAATACAATTGACACGTTCAAGGCCCAGAAAGGTAGTAAGGACATTGTTAAAATAGTCCATGTGACATCAGTGGTTCAACTGTAATGTTATGAAGCTACGAAAATACTTTTTTGTGCACAGAGAAAAAAAATTATTGCTTTATTTAACAATTTCTTCTCTTCCATTTCATCTCAAGCCCCTGCCCCATTAATCGCTGATTGTCCCCTTGTAATGTAGCTTGTCCCCTGCCCCTCCGGAGGTCTGTGCATGCCACTGTTTATACTTATATATTATTTATATCTGTCTTTATGTGTGAAACTTAATCACTGAAAATCTTCATGCTCTTTGAACACAGTGAAAATAAATCTGAACTTAAGCATGTTTCAATGCATCAAGAGACACATTAGAGCCAATAGCATTTCATATAAAAACTGACTTAACACTTCTCCAGGCGGCAATTTTTTACTGTATGTGAGATTTGAACATTACAATGGATGAAGGCAGTAATCAATTTTGTGTCTGTTCGCTCACACAATCAGTCATTGGCCTCTGATACTTGTAATGTTTGAATAAATTATTGTGACCCTGACCACAAAACCAGTCTTAAGTCACTGGGGTAAATTTGTAGCAATAGCCAAAAAAACATATTATGGGTCAAAATTATAGATTTTTCTAAATGCCAAAAACCATTAGAATATTAAGTAAAGATATTTTGTAAATCTCCTACCACAAATATATCAAAACTTAATTTTTGATTAGTGATAGCATTTCTAAGTATCATCATTTGGACAGCTTTAAGGCAATTTTTTCGATATTTAGAATGTTTTTGTACCCTCATATTGTCGCAGATATTCAAATCGTTGTATGCTCGGCCAGATATTGTCCTATCCTAACAGACCATACGTCAATTGAAAGCTTATTTATTCAGCTCTCATATGATATATAAATCTCAATTTCAAAAAAATTGACCCTTATAACTGGTCACAAATGATTAGGTTTATGGGTAGGAGTTGGATTATTGTGGCTTTCTAAACTGAAAATCATACCCCAATATATATGCTACAATCACAAAGTTATATTCCAATACATTATTTCAGGAATTCCTATGTCCTACTCATCTGTGTATTGACGCCAAATGTTTTTCATTAAAAGCAATGGAGTTCTTAGTTTGTTGAAGTAGCAACAATAGGGCTACATTTAGAGCAAGCTTTACTAAAAAGTGCAAATTAGCACAACAGCGTAATCTCATAACACTGATGGGAATATAAAGTTCTGCTGATGATCTACTGACAATGTGCAAATTAAAGCACACAGACGCAGCCAGACCATTTCCATAATGACAAACACAGTCTACCAGGAGCCACGACAGGCACAAACTGGGATAAGATATGCTTTATTTGTTTGTTAATTATGGGACAAATACCAGTAAAGTGACTACAGCAAACCTAAGTATAGTCCCATTGCATTTTTTTTTTTAATACTCTCCTTCCATAAATTTTGCGTCTGAAAGGGAATCTCCTACAAATGCATAAGGTCAGCCACAGAATTAACTGTTCACGCCTTTTCATTTCTTTAGTAAATAGTCTATGGCTAATCCTGACAGTAATTTTTTTGATGCCAAAAGAGGGTTTGGGCTGACACAATCTGTGTAAATCTGACCCTTAGTGTCTTAATTGTGATGTGCAAGGAGCTTGACCATGTTTCAGTTTGTAACGCCTTGGGAGGAGAACAAGTTGAAAGATGTTAGTAAGTAGCAATCACATAAAAGTTGGTCCATGTATTTATGGAATTGAAGAGTCATTTCTTATGTTTTACATGGTGATAATTATGCCGTCTTGCAGCTGTAAACAAGAAACATGGATGCTAACAATTTAGCTTGTTTGGTGTTGCGTATATTTTGACTACTAGCGACCAGAGACAAATCATCTGGCATTTTTTTGTAAACCACCATCAACATTAGCAGTGTGATATTCATGCTCATTAGAAGCCGTTCACACAGGATGCATTCTGTGCTAATTTTGTAACTGCGTGTAAGCATACACTAAAAGCAAGGCTTTTGGTTGTACAGGACTTAATAATGCATGCAAAAACTAGTTAGCTCCAGTGTATTGTTGGCTGTTACATTATTCTGACTCTGCATGCAGATTAAATTCATATGTCCTCATATCCATATAAGATGGTTACAGAATTAATATTCTGAATAGTCAATGTAGATGTCCATATGTGCATATGATTCTGGGCACACTAGTTACAGGTTTTCTTATTTCGGGTTCATTATCCATTATTCATGCAACTTGACTGAAGATAATTGACTTCAGCGTTTCGGCAAAGGACACACTGCCCCTGACACTGCAGAAACTTCACCCTGCTCTCAGGGGAACCGGGTTTGCTTACTCTATCCCTATAGGAGCAAATGGACATTTGTTTCTCATTAGAGTTGAAATGTGCATTTAGAACTAGCATGCCATCATTTCAATACAATTTCAATGAATCAAGTTCAGATGCGCATAATGCACGGAACCGCATGATAGCTCCAAGCAGACTTGACTATTGTTTATGGAGACTGTGACTTGTGCTACATGGTCTTGTGAACTTTAATTCAATCCATAAGGACTTTAAGGTTATCCTGCTGAACTCATATCGGCTTATGAGTGCAGAAATATGCATGGAATTGAAATTCTGGCATGTTGATGTCTGAAAGTAGATTCTTTATGTCATTTGCAGTTTCCTCTGTACTTATCCTTGTTAGAGGAGATGGTGCTAAAGCTTAGGCTGATGAGATTAGCGGATGACAAATACTGTATATAATGCAATCTGCAAAAATGTAGGATTTCGAAAACACTTTACATTAAGGCTCTGTTTGCTAACATTAGTTAACATGAACTAACAACGAACAATACTCTACATTTTATATAGAGTTCAAATGGCACAGTTCGGTTAGAGTTTAATGGCTAGTTAGGGTTTAGGGGTTGCGTGCAACAGTGTAATTACATAGAGATGTAACCACAGAAATGAATCTACTCAATGTAATTACTGTGGTATATTTTAAATATACTAGCCCCTGTAAACAAACATGTATGTACACAATAAGTGCATTGTATCAAAATATGTATTTAAATGTAAGGATAGTTAAAGACACTTAATATAAAGTGGATCCAAAAATACTTCTAAAGCATTTTATGTTAATTTCTACATTTACTATTTCATTATTAAAATGAAAAGTTGCATGTGTTGACCCTTATTGGTAACACTTTAGTTTAGGGACCTATAAATCATATATTAATGCCTTATTCTGCATCACCATATTAGGATCCCTTAATCCTACCAATACCTAAACGTAACAACTAGCTCACTAACAATTAATAAGCAGCAAATTAAGAGTTTATTGAGACAAAAGTCGTAGTTAATTGTTAGTTAATAGTGATAATTGGTCCCCAGACTAAAGTGCCATTGAATGGACCTGAGCTTACAATGAACTTTTTTTTAAATTAACCAATGTTAACAAAAATGAATCAATACTGTAACAAATGTAATGTTCATTGTTAATGTTAGTTAATGCGTTTAATATGAGACCTTATTGTAAAATGTTACTGGAATTTCGATTGATTAAACGATTTATTGTATATTATTAATTACCAGTGTCCTTGTTACACATTACATGTACTCAATGTATAGTAAATTATGCATTAAAAAACCTTTCTGAAAATGATTTCAATGATATTGTTCCTATGTGTCAATAGAGCTGATGTGGATTTCCCTATTCTTACAGAATGAGATTTTTTTTTTAATTTCACTTAATTATCTAAATGAAATTAATATTACTAAATTAAAATTAATTTGACAGCCCTCGTAAAATCATGACTGTTCATCCTTGGCTTGTTTTTTAGTAAAGCTGATAGCTATTCTAGAATTGTCGCAGATTGTTGGACATAAAGAGAAGGTAATAATCAAAATTAAACGGATAAAGAGGCATTAGGATTTTTAATGTTAAAAACAAAGAAAGGGGTTGAAACTTAAGAGTGAGGATGAGAAGAGACAAGCATTAAATATATGTCAGCTCGGGTCAAGGCACTTGTCACAAAGAATTACCAGCACTACTGTGTTTAACCCTACTGTCATATTCATTCCAGTTTAAAACTGATCATTTAATTCAGGGGCCAGAGTTCAACACTCCACAAGGATTATTTAACTCTTTTCATGACCTTGATAGATGTGATTTGTTAATGACTGGCAGGAGAAACACAAATGAAAACTGGCATCACTAAGTGAAGCTAATGCTAAAATGTGTTAGTTTTAGCAAAGGGAATAGAGAAAAGAAAGGCACAATGACGATGATCTTCCTGGTCAAGAGCACTGCATTTGTAATCTAGAAGGATCATAGAGGTTGTCTTCTTTTCTAGCTCTACTATCACCTCATAGTAACATTTCCAATTCTAACATTATGTAACTGACAACCAATAGCTGTGAGGTGAAGGCAAGCCAAGGGTGAGGTTGCTGGTATATTCACTGTTTAATAGAATACTTCACCCAAAAATGGAAATCTTGTCATTTATTGTGTTGTTCATAGACATGACTTTTTCTGTTCCATTAACCATTCCATTTTTTTCCCCTGACGAACAAAATGAAAAAGTCATTATGATTTATATTATTTTAATATCCAAATATTTGGAATTAGCTTTATTTATTTATTTTTTAAGTTGAATGTAAACTGCAGGAAGCCCTAATTTTAAACAATGGTTACATGAGATTTGAATAAGAATACCTGAAAGAATGCATTTTTGAAGGAATGTGATCTATTTTTAACATCCTCCACAAGTTATATTATGCTATATTGTGCTATTAATGTACCAGTGTCCTGTCATTTTTATGTATAAGGTTTATTTTCCCCTTGTGTAAAGGGCATAATTGTTCTTTATTTTGTTTGCTAATTTTTCTTGATAAAAAAAAGTGTTGAAATCAAGAAATATAGGCTAGAATTATAAAACTTTGTTTGTGCTTGTGTGATTTTAAATAGTTATCATTAGTATTTTGTATTGTTATCATTTTGTTTCTCTAATTCTTAATTTTAGAATTAAGAAATTAAATTCTTAATTTTTTTCCTATTTCTTTTCTATAATATCTATCTATATATATATTATATATATATATATATATATATATTTATTTAAAATAGAATATATATATATAATAAATATAATATATGGTAATTTTAGTACGTACTTACTTCAGTGCGCATCTGAACCAGTGATCCGGTCACATGTGGTTGCTTGAGTTTATTTATTTATTTTTTACAGAAAAAAGAAAACAGCATACAGGTTTGGACATGAGGATGTAAATTTTGGGTGAACGATTCCCATCATATAGTTATTTACTTTTCTATTTAATGCAGATTTCAAACCCAGTTCACATTCATTGTGGCTGAGCTGTGGTTGAGTAAACAAAAGAGTATTAAATTGACATCATGTGTACACTGTGAACATTCAAAAAATAATGTTAGCATTTTTCCTGCTGTAATCGAGCATGTATTAAAAACAATCACTGACCACAGTGAAGCTATATACATCTTACAGTCATTCGCCTAAATTAGGTCTGCATTTTGGATGGTATTGAGAGGATATTATGCACCAATGGACACAAGATCAGTCGTGTCAGCCACCACACCCTCGTACCCGTCTCATCTTCTCCTCATTTCTTTTTCTAGCTCATCATTCCCTGCATCTGTCGTCCTCTCACCTCTTATTCACACACTTTCATCTCCATCACTCTGCATATTTTTCACTTTACTCATTAATTTACTCTCCTGTCAGTCAGTGCCGTGCCTCTCCTCACCTCACCTCGCCTTTCCCTCCATTGCTTGCCGTTTCTCTGTTTATCTCTTTCTCTGTAACACCTCACCAGCACCAACACTTTCTATTAATTAAGTCCTGAGGGGAGGGGAACACTTCCTGTCAGACACTTTGTACATCTGTTTGCCCTACCAAAACCATCTATACTTTCACTGCTGAAAATAACAAAGGTGCCAAAATAAAGTGCATCTTGCCCAAAAGCAAAAAATATTCTTGCTGGGCAAAGCCTTTATGGAAGGCTTTATAGAAACACCAAAAATACAACATTATGATGACTACATCTTAGAATATAGCAGAACATCGAAATAGGACGAGTTAATAATTCAGGCACAGCAAGTACTGGTAAAATAAGACCTGAAGTGTAGCTCTATAAGTTTATTTACAGCACCAGTAAACCCTTCGCAATACAGTCAAGAAGTGTTTCAAAAGTCAAAGTTATATGTTGGTGAGTCTATTCTAATGTATAAAGCTAATATAGTCACAAAAGGTCTTATTAATGTAATTTTTGTATTACTGTTTAACTTACTGTATAACAGTTTTAACCATTTTCAACCAAATTAGCAGGGAGCCTCCAAAGGGACACAGTAATGGGGGAAAAGACATGAGGAGAAAAAATACAATTCAAAGCATTTGCACTCACAAAACTATTGCATTCTCTTGCAAAAAGTAAAAAGTAAAAGTTTTACTGAATGTAGAACTGTAGTAATATTTGCAAATGCAACATTTCTTGGGAGGATGCAATACTTTTGCAAGAGAACACAAAAGCATTGAATTTTCCTCCATATATATATATTTTTTTTACAACATCATGTTTATACAGTATATTATATATATTATATATATATTATCTATAATATTATATAATTATCATATAGTATATATATATATATATTAATTATCACAATCTCAGACCATTACACAAACTACACATATTTGACTTTATAGCCCCAACAATAACAACAACATTGGATGAAAATGTTAGATCCTGTATCAGAGATATCTGGTTTGAACGACAAACTCTAGTACTGCGATAGTTGTTAATACAAAAAACACAGTCTTATCTGGCTACCCAAAACAGGCTTATATCAAGCATGAAGTTGACTGAGTAAAGCCAGTAAAGAGCAGAAGCAGGAGCCAATAATGATTAAAAATGAGCAGAGCTTATTCAATAATTTCAATTTCAAAGACTTTCGTCTGACCAGCACAAATCCAATAACAAACTTTCTCTGAATTTGTTCATTGAACAAACATTCATCATAAAATGTGTATTTGGTCATTTTACAGTATGACTGATTGATCTAATAGATCTAGACAAAAAAATAGAATCTTGTCATCGACTCGATGTGCTATCTGAATATTCTGCATGATATGCTCCTATCTGTGGGTGTTTCATTGTATCCAAACAGCCACAGAAAATTACAGATTTTGTGAAAACAAGCTTATTTTGTAAAGTAAAATTGAGGATTCTAAGACATTTTTTCACTCCTTTGCATACTGTAAGTTGAATGGCATATTTTGAATACTTCATTCTTATTTTGTGGAAAAACTGATAGAATGTTTTTATTATTTTTTTCCCAAATAGTTTTCAAGATGCAGGGCTATGTAATGCTTGCAAATAAAATAATAATAATAACTTATTAATAAATAAATTTGTTTAAAAACTTGTTTCCAATTCTGACTCTTTTTTTCGCAGAATTCTGAGTTTATATTTCAAAGTTGTTGTTTTTTTTCTGCCACAGAATAAAAAACGTAATTGCGACATTTTATCTCACATTTCTGACTTTTGTCTTGCAACTGCCAGTTTATATCCCACAATTATTATTTTTCCCGCACAATTGCAAGTTTATATATTCACATATTCTGAAGTTTTTGCTCAGATATGCCCCCCCCCCAAAAAAAAAAAAAAAAGAACTGTGATGTTAACTCACGATTTAAAAGCAAAATTGTGAGATGGAAAATGTCAAATTGTTTTTATCCCATGGTGGAAAAAAGTTTATATACTTTTGAGTTGTTGTCAATTATGTTTTTTTTTGCCAGAATATGTAGTTACAATATCTACCAGGAGGGTCATGTTAGCCAGTCGAATTGCCATTGTGATGGTGAGTTAAAAGGTACAAAAAAAAAAAAGTATTTTTTTCCATTAGTCTTACTCAGCAGTTCTCCACACTTACCTCCAGTGGCTTTTTAAACTCCTCAAGCCCTTTAATGCTTGGGATGCAGATACTATTTTGTGACGTATAATTCAAAAAGCACCAAACAAAAAATGTGGATCTTTGAAAGAAGCTAAACACAGGTCGATTTGAATATGCTAGTCAAAAACAAGAATAGCTCATTGG
This sequence comes from Sinocyclocheilus anophthalmus, assembly GCA_018155175.1. Classification (NCBI taxonomy): domain Eukaryota; kingdom Metazoa; phylum Chordata; class Actinopteri; order Cypriniformes; family Cyprinidae; genus Sinocyclocheilus; species Sinocyclocheilus anophthalmus. Next base: position 14,182 of record JADLZN010004157.1, read on the forward strand.
TTTTGTATACCTGAAAAGTTGAGAAAGAGAATAGCAGAGAACAGATTTCATTTCAGGATAGACTTACAAATGAGTGAAGAGGCACGAGACTGAGTGAGGCATCAGCAGAAGTGCTTATCAAAGCCACTGGCTGACAGTGACAAGCATCCTGAAAATCATATAAATATATGAGCAAAAGAGATAAATAAATAAAAAAGACCCTCTAAAAAGTCACACAGACACTTAAGGGGGAATAGATTTCCTTGGGGTGACAGTGTCCATCTGAAATCCCAGAAATGCTGTCAGAAATATTCTGGCTGGCAGTTTTGGGGTCGACGGGTCAGACCAGATCACATCCGTACAATCCAAGTGGGAGAGAAACACAGAGGCGTATCGATCCAGCACTGTCCGAGATGATGTGATTAACCCCCCGCTGCCTTCTGTCAAAACACTTCTGCTGTGTTTGATGGTGTCAAACCATGACAATTTGCTGATATTCCTGCATCTTGTAATCATGTAACATGCTAAATAATAGACTAAAGATATAAATAATAGAGATTATTATATAGGCCTATTATTTATGTCTTTATTCCATTATTTAATATATTGTAATACAGATTAAATGCAGCCACAGCAGAATAAAAATCACAATGGACACCTCGTTAATATCTCAATAGCTTCTTCAAGTCTATAAAGTAATAGCTCACCTAATTTAATATTCTTCATTATGCACTTTTACATCATTTTGCTTCAGTATTTTTTTGTTTTTCTGTGGATGACAATTTATTTATTTATTTTAGTCTTCAGTGATCAAGCCCTAATTTTTAAATTAATTTAATTATATTTAAATAAATTGATTTGTTTAAACATTAAAGAGTATGTTTATAAATAATTAATTATACGCCTTAAATTCTGATCAGCACCTTGAAATGACAAAATATAATAATAAATTGTCATTGTCCAAATGAATTAGATCAGAAATCAGAAAGAGTTGTTAATACTATTAAAAATTAGGGCTTGTGAAAAATGTGTTCAAATGGCCAATAAGCTACTATTTTTACTGATGAATCGATTGATTGATTGTTGATTGATTGCGGAGACAAAATGTAAGCATTTGTATGGCTTGCTTGGTCTGTGTTGTTTGGTGCTTCTTTTTTTTTCTTTCCCGTTTGTTCTTCACCTCCGCTTTATTAGTCTTAGCCTTGACAGTATTTGAAAAATATAGTGAGAAATAGTAAAAATAGTGATATTTTTGAGCTTGACTACTGAGGTCTCAGTGAACTGTTGTATGAAGCGACTCAAAATCTCTCTTTTTGTTTTCCACAGACAAAGACAACATCAGGCAGGTTTGAAACAACATGATTGTGAGTAAATAATCACTTTCTTCTGAATTATTCCTTTAATTTTCTCAAAGTATGCTCACATTTGCCAAGATACCAAAGTCTGCAAAGAAAACTCAGTATGAACTCAAACAATTTTATATGTTATATAATCAGTTTTATAGCTCTATACTCTTAATGTATGACAAATATACTGACGCATTTGAGTCTGTTTTTACTGATCATAAGGAGATTCAGGTGTAAAATCTGAGATAAGTTTGATATTTAGCTCAGTGGATGTAAAAGCATTATGTTCGTCTGTGAAAGAGCAACATCTAAGTAATTCTTCTGGGAAATGAAAAACAGACATTTTATTTTTGTGCATACTGTAATCATGAATCTGAATGCACAGACATATATTCTGATAGAAACTGAGTGGTTGGGTCATACGGTTATCTGTAACACGCTCATCCCATTGCATTGTGGGCGTTTGAACACATTGAGCAGTTTAGACAACAGCTGCACCAAAGCGCTCTGCATATAAATCATACATTTGATCAGTCATGTAAAATATTATGTTCAGTATGTTCCCAAAATCTTTGTATTCTGCTGCAAAAGTCCTATGTGTCTGAGTCAAAAAAACGCTTGATGAATTTGATGGAATAGGAGACGATCGCAAGTTGGGTTAAACCCAAGTGAGGATGACTACAGAAACAAATCAAATCAATATTCTCACAAAATAACTCGCAAAGGTTAAATCTATAGTGCAACTGCCCATAATGCAACTGTAAGTCAAGCATTAGCCATATTCTCTCTATACTCTCTATCTATCTATCCTTTATCTATCTATCTATCGTATCTATATATCTATCATGTCTGTCTGTCTGTCTATCTTTTCATGTATATGTATATTAAATGTATTTCAGCTTTATTTCAATTACCAATTTTAATAATACTTTTATTTTTAAAAACTTGTAAGTGTTTTAAGTATTAAGCTTTTGTTTTGTAAATAGTCAAGTCAGGTAATTTGGCTCAATCTTTGTAATTCAAGCATTATTATTACTATTTCTCATACTTATTGTTAAATAAGAAATAATCTTGTTTGTGCTTCAGACATGAATGAGTGATGACGGCAGATAATGAGTTTGACTCATTTTCATCAGCATCAGTTCAGCAGCTGCTCTTTGTGGTGCTCACGTTTACCAGTGTTATTTTATTTCAAGCGCGAGCACCTGAGGCCTTCGTTGTTCTTTAATGATCATTGTCACTATGCCAAAATAACAGTGCATTTCAATCTAGATGAATGAAGTCTGAATAATCTGTGTGATTACAGACGGCCGTGTCTCATCAGGCTTTTATCTTCAGCGAGAAGATTTTCTAGAGATTCACATTTTTCCACAAATTCATAACATCACATACCATCTGGATCTGAGATCACATGCAGCGGATAGACATGCGCATATTACATAATGAGAAAGTACCTTTAAGAAATGAATACACACACATTAACAAGACATTATTTTTAACAATATTTATTATAATGTATTTGTGTGTAAAACAGGATGTTTGATGAGAATTCAATCAGATGTGAATGTTTCAGAGTTTCAGAGTAATTTATGACATTTTGATGAAATATTATTACGTTTATTTTCTTCAATAACCTCACAGATGAGTTAAACAAGTAAATAGTCTGTTTTAATTTCGTGTTGACCTTACTCGCGTTCAAGTCATTCACATTATGGAAAATCTTGAAATTAATTATCGTCTAATGAATATCAAGAGCATCGTGGGTCCACTTCATTTCATATACGGCCTTGCTGGATACTAACCAATATCCTCTTAACTTGAAGAATCACTTCTGTTAACTTGCTGTAAAAGAGCTGGGATGAAAGTAACATATGAGCCTGGCATTGAATACACCATCAATACAGTGAAACTGGTTCAGGATTCGTGAACACATCTATAGTTTAGATCTGAACAGTTCAGTCTGCTGATTGCAATATGTCGTATTTTAATCAATTTAATCGAAACAACAGTTTGCTAATTAGCCTGCTAATAGCTTTCACACACTTGTCCTTGTGACTAATTCTCTAGTTGACATTAATTAGGGCTTTTTTTTTTCCTTTTTCCACATGTATTCCTTTTTTCAAATGAACAAATGACATTAGAATTCTGTTCTTTAGCTTATCCTGTAATGTTTTAAATATACACTGAAAATATACTGGTGTAGTATTTACTTTTAAATGATTTTCACTCTGAAATTGCAAGTAAATTTCACAAATTACAAAGACATGACAAGGAACCCAGTTGTAAAACTGTGACAGTTTGTAGACAGTAAAATTTTCCCCAATTTCTCCACATTTTATTTTTCTTTTTTTTGCCATTCGAAAAATTATTTGATCCTGTCCCTATGTTTACCTGTCTGTGTGGACGTTTTTGTATTACTTGCTGATCTTTTGTGCCATGTGGTGTAGTCAACTGGGAGGCTTTCTTTTTCATTTGTCCCCCTGGATTGCATTGCCGCGTTGCCTTGTTTCTTGTTAGTGTCTCTTTTCATTTAAGCCCCGTGTTTCGAGTAAGTCTTTGTTCGGGTTAGTCTTTGTGAGGAAGTAATGTGTGGTGTTCTTGCTCTGTTCTCACCCTTTTCTTCTTTTTTTTTTCTTCTTTTTTTTTTTTTTTTTTACAACTGTGTATTGCAATTTTCTTCTTTTTTGTTTTAGACCGGATTTGGAACCGTAAATCTACCAAAAAAAAGCAACTAGACCTATACCACCCACGCCTGTAGACATCCAAAATGAAAAAAAATTCAATATATTACGAATGGATGACACTAATTAAAAGCAGAATGCAGAAATTACATTTTTCACATTAGTTCCACCACGTAGATAAAGGTTGAGAGTTCCTCGAAATACCTATCCACGATCAAAGTCCCGTTTCGTCGTCCAGTGCCTGAGAGGATTCCCCATTGACAAGCTAATTTTTTTTTTTGCCTCTGAGAGAGCATCTAACGCAAACATCTTTTTAGGAAACAGCTGAGGTCCAAATCATTCATGAAAAACACATTGAAGTCAACAATATCAATACACAACAATATGATATCCGTGAGATCCAAAACAGTGAGAGAGGGGCAAATCCCCCCAAAAATAGTAAAAATGTTTCTAAAGATCCTTGCAAACAGAGATTACACGTAGAAGACGACAGATTCATATGAAAACATTTCATAGGAGTCAAGTAAACCCTATTCAGCAATTTACAATAATACCTGATCTGAAAAATATCCCCGTTTTCTGGATACCTTTTCGTGCTCAGGAGTACAAGGTTTTTTTTAATAAAGACCTCTTTCCCTGGATCTGCCTCTCCGCCTCCCTGCACAACACTTTACTATATTTATATTATCTACTATTATATATATATATATTTAAAGATATACTATACAACACACCCCATCAATTTTAAAAGTTGTTTAATAATTTTGTTGTGTTTCTTTCATTCTTTTATGTATATTTTTTTAGTTTTTTGTCTTTAGGTAGACGTACGTTTTTTATTTCAGTTTTACTTTTAGTTATTTAAATTAAAACAAATGACAACTTGGCCCTATACATGGCAACTAGCGAATAACGCGGGCCATAAAAAACCTAAGTATGTCCCTTAATTGAATCCGTAAAAGAGGATAATTTGGCTCAAACTTGAAAACCCATACTTTCCTGCCCAGTCCCGTCACTCTGAAAGCTTCAGATTTCCCTCGAGCGGTTTTGCCCTTGAAATGAACCGTCCGCTAGATTTAAAGCAGTTGTATTTTAAAGTTCTTGTCTCTGCGATCTATTTTTCACCTTTTGCTCTCTCTCTTTTGACAGGCCATGACAGTAAGTAAATTAAGTTCCACTTATACATCTGGCCCCAAAATCGTTGCTCAAGGCACCACCCTTTTCAAACCTGTGTCCGTTCCGTTCCATCTAATTTTAGGTAACCGGAAAAAGACATCAAGAGCCCGAGTGGCTCCTCCATAAAATCACCGCCAACCCTGGTTCTTATCGCTCCCCCAGACAGACTCAACCTTTGCCTGTCGGGCTCCTTCAAAAGGGTAACGTAGTGAATTAAACAAGCATTGACTCTTTGGAAGCTAGGACCTAGAAGATCTTCATTACAGGAGCAGAATGGACGTCCAATGGTTTTCTGATGCACAGTTCTTTATACCCTTGCATGTTCATGGGAGGTCATTTCTCTGTGCTTCTGTAATTAGGACCAATCCAGAGAGGTTATGGCTACAGGCAAATCATCTCTCCCCCAATGACCAGTCCGAGTCAGAGGGGTCAAAACTGTGTCCGAATGTCAGACATTCTCTGGGCCCCCTTATTCTGTGTAGTAGTTTTTAATTTACGCTCCAGCAAATTGTTAAGGTCCAACCAACTTATGTGTATATTCATTTTCTTCAGGCATGTTCCAGGCGCTTAGTCAAGTTTTTTGCATTTTTTACCATTTTCCCACATTTCACAAACCTGTTTTTTCTTCTCATAATGGCATAAAGAAAACATTATTAAAGCCTCTTTAACAGGCGACCATTTTTGTCTTATAAACACCATAAATAGAAAAATTTTTTTAGTACTCGCATCAGTACATGTTTGCTACTTTGTATCTCCATCTTAAAATAATATAATAATACCTCATATCATTAAAAATAAAACTAATCATTTTGAAGTCAAAATAGTTTGAGAATATGACATTTTGATTTTCGTGTATTTTGTGTCATTTAAGATCACTCTGATAGTATTTTTATTAATTAGTTATTAAGAATTTTTTTTTAATTTTCTGGCTACCTTTTATTTTTGGTTACATTTGAGTAATTATGGATTTTTGATCATTTTTACTGTTTTATTGTTGTTATGTCTCGTCTAGTTTTTATCAAATTTTTATTTCGTTTGTTATATTATACAATAAGTTAAACGACATGAAAAATGAGGAAATTTGCCTTGACACTAGCTTACATACTTTTTTTGTTTCTTTTTTTTTCCAGGTATGTTTCTTTGTATTTTATTTCAAGTAGGTTTTTTTCCCCCTATGGTTTTAATTTTTGTTTAGCACATTGCAATACCTTACCAATCTCCACGTTAAAAATAAAAAAAGACCATTTTGAAGTCAAAGTCATAATAATTTAGAACTTCTTTGACTATTACTACTTTACTCTTATATATGGAATGCTGTTCCATTCAACATCTGGTTTTAGGGTTTCTTCTCAATAATTGCAAAAAGAAAAGAAACAAATGTTGACTAGCATAAAGGCCTCTTTGATGAGGGCTGATTCTTTTTTTTGTCATTAAACGTCATAAAATAAAGGTTAAATGAGTAATTTCTTCACTAAGCACCACAGCTATATTTTGTATCTCCTAAATGATAAAAAACAAAATCTTACATTTTGATAAAATTGTCTTTTTAGAATAAAGTAATACAAATGTAAATGTAGTAAAAAATATTTTGAGTATATTTTATTAAAATATTACGTCTTATAATGTTACTTTTTTAAACTTGTATTATTGTAATGTTAAGCCAAAACATCTTCATGAGGACTTATTTTGAACACTGACTTTCACATAACTTAAGATTCACTACAGTGGATCTTTACAACAAACAGTTTTAGAGAATTGCTCCATGGAATTTTGTCCCGACAGCACAGGGAAGTGCTGTGATTCACATATGCAGTATTAAAAAAATAACATCTACTCTCAGATAGTCCGTTCTCGCCTACAAATCAGAAATGTAGTCCTGCACAGCAACAAATCTAATCGGCTCCCGTGAGACTGCAGATCTCTACAAGAATGGCGGTGTAAGCCCAAAATAAAACATGCAAGACAAGGAGAAGTGAGAGGACTACATTTTGTCTGCCAGCCCCAAAACGTTGATTTACATGTGGGAAAAGGTGTAAACACCTCCTCTTTAATCCTAACGGGACTGAAACCTGTGACCCTCCAGTTGCCAGTTTTGAGCTTTAACCACAATATCACAGCACCATGTTGTTTGAGGACAAAATGTCTGTACATCTGTCTTAAGCATTAAAGGAATATAAAAAACTTGCAGACAGTAAACTGATGTGGTGCTCATTATTATTAACTAAAATGAAAACATAAAAATTAAAGGGGTCATATGATCTGCGGAAAAGACTTATTGTGTGTATTTGGTGTATGTTTTTATGCGGTTTAAGGTTCAAAAACACAGTATTTTCCACATACTGTACATTACTGATTCTCCTCTATGCCCCGCCTTTCAGAAAAAAGCGTAGATTTTTTCAAAGCTCATCGGTCTGAAAAACGAGTGTGCTCTGATTGCCAACTATCCATTGTGTTTTGATTGGCCCAATACCTCAAGCGTGTGACGGAAATGTTCTGCGTACCTATTGTGACGCCTGTGGCAACCACATGTACGACCCCGGGCTGGACCCTGCCGTCCACGTGAACAAGCTGATCGCGATCCACAGCGCAAGTTTTGAAGTATTCCTCTGCAACCAGCACGGTTGTTCAGCTCCAGGCATGATGAAGCATATCAACCCAAAATTCCCCCTCCCTTTTTGGAAGGCCACTACGTAGTTTCACTTTCACAGAGCACACAGGCGCCTTCACTATACACACACACACACAACACAATTTAGTTAGCAGTTATATTCTATATGAACTATATTTCGGTTGATGATCAATGACATGTTTAAAGACTTTCTATTCCTGTTTGCTGGAATTAAAAATATTTAACTTTTTAAGAGTTTCAGACCTTATTTTGTGCTCGACTCATGAACATTGCCAAATATTGAGTCATAAACACAGCACTCTACATGTTAAGCAGCATCTTTTCTCTGTGTTACCATCTGCATATGTTCACCTTTCTTCAGTTGTTGTGAGTTAGTTCGCTCCCCCTCACCTCATTTCAGACTGTATAAATGATGGAGAACAGATCCCAGCAGGACACTGGGTTGTGGGGTGATGCTCCTGCCGTGAGCTCCGAATGCACTGGCATCTCCAGCATTGTGTTTCATTGCACAGGTCATGTGGCCGGGGTGAAAGCAGTTGGCTTTTGTTATTTTGCTGATTACAAGACAAAAACCTGACGCAACTGGTT